>JAQMYF010000007.1:12398934-12412415 GCA_030014195.1 Neosilurus mollespiculum
TGGGGAGAGGGACGTCTGGAAATCACTGCTTAGGCTGCTGCCCCCGCGACCCGACCCCGGAACAAGCGGAAGAAGATTAATGAATAAATGAATGAATGAATGTTTCATTGGGTGAATTAGCCTAAGTTTAGCCTGAGTGTCAACTCTATAGGTAGTCTGTGTGTCTTAAGTCCACATGTTGATGGGAACCTTCTTTTCTTACATGCTGTAAGTAGCCATAAGGTGCAAAATATAATTTCATCTCACTTTTACAGCAATAAAAACACTTTTGGTATAAACTGCTGCACTGATTAAAGTGTAATTCCATCCGAAGTGAGAGACAGCCGTCAGATGGGCAATGCAATTCCTGAATGCGATAGGGTTAAAAGCCTTTCTATTCAAATGAGTAATGCACTGCGCTGCAGTAACAGTTTATTTTACCAGCTAAAAAAACTAAGATAACTCCTGCATAAGGGACATAAAATTCTGTTTACATTGTTAAAAACGTGCATTTTATTTTATTAAACAAGTGTATTTTATTTTATGGCTTAAAACAGTTTGGAGCTGAAAATTGAGTAGAAGTTACCATCACTCATTCATTCCCATTACAGCTGTTACCAGCATGAGAAATATCACCAGTGTTCCCATAGGTACACGTACGCTGGAGGGATAGGCGGATGGACACTATAGGTTCTTCTTGACGTTCCAAAAGCAACTCAAAGGGTTAAACGCTTTCTCTTTATCGATGGGGCTCCGCCCGGACAGGCACGGGAGCTCTGCTATAAGTAATGGCAGTGTTTTGTTACCCATTAATACTTTTGTGCACTGTAAAAAGGCATCATAATTATCTTCTTTTTCTAGGTATTGGTGTTGGAAACAAGATGTTCCCAAACTTTTCTAATCTTATGTTTTAAAACCGGACCATTTTGGCATAAAACCACATACTTGCCAACTCTCAATAGGGTGTATCTGAAGCAGTGTGGTGCTTGACTTCATACTTTGCTATAAGCTAGCTGTGCTGTGAAAGTCACAAAGCTCTCTGCAGCTCAGATGTGTTTGTTGAATCAGTGTAAACGTCCTGATCATTGTTCGTAATTTCTTTAACCCACATTAAATCAGATAAAATAGTTCAATCTAGCTAATTTAAATTAGCTTAGCTACATATATCCATGGAAAAAATGAAAAGACTCATCATTTTTCTTTAGCTGTACCTACAAAATTTAGCTTATTATTATTAATATTATTATTATTATTATTAAAAAAATTTATAATAATAATTTAATATTGATATACACATCGTAAACAAGTTTAAAATTATCCACTTCCATAGTATCACTGTTCTGTTTAGAGGTAATAATTGTATAGACTGGATCAGGGCTCGTAATCTCAAACTGTTCCCTCACCATATCAATAGCGTCATGAATTAAATTTATTACATTTTCCTATATATTCTACTGAATAACACAAATAATCCTGCTCTGAATGCTGTAATATGATCATCCTTTTTAAACATATTAGGGTATGTATAAGGTAGCATTATAATTCCCCTTCACTGGAACAACAGGACCACGGCTAAATATGTTCCAGTATGACAAAGCCCCCATGCATAAAGCGTGGTCCATACAGACATGGTTTGCTTCAGTTGGCGTGGAAAATGTCAAGTGATCTCTCACAAAGATCATCAACTCAGGTGGGTGAACTGGGATACCAACTATGCGTCAGTCGTTGGTATCACCAATGTCTGTACCTGACGTGACTTGAAAGTCTTCCAAAAAGAGTGGAGGTTATGATAAAAAAAAAGGGGCTCGACCTGAAATGGACTGAGATATTGATACATATGGATCTGATAGTCAGGTGTCCACAAATTTTTGACCATACAATGTATATGTGTGTATACACACATAGATAGATAGTGAATCTAAAGTGAATAAACATATACACAGATCAGTCATAACAATATGTATATGGTATGCATCTGACTTTAATCAGACCCACCAGATAGGCATTGATTTATCAAACAATTCAGGAGTGTGAGAGGTGAGTCCATGTGCACTGTACAGGGACAGTCACTATGCTGTGGATCCATTATTGTATATAGCTGAGAGAAAACATTGAGTAGTAGTGAATTACGGGCACATTCAGTATTTTGTTTTGTATGTATTCACATGCAGGGTGAATAAAGAGGCAGAGGGCCAAATGCCCCACAGACATTTTTTTTGACGCATGTGTCCTAGATCATAGCCATTAGGGGGTTTTCTTCATTATGCTTTTTTTTATTATTATTAATTTTCATTTCAAAGTGTGTACACAGTGTTTGGTTTGAGTATTTGTATAGTGTGTTAGATTCCTGAATACATCTTTTTTTTTTCTACAGTTGTAATACTCCCGCTAGGGAAATTATTGCCTTTGCATTTAACCCATCCAAAGTGAGCACACACACACACACACACACTCGGAGCAGTTGGCTACCACATACACATACACGCCTGGAGAGCAGTTCGGGGTTAGGTGCCTTGCTCAAGGGCACTTCAGCCATAAAGGTGGAGGAAGGGAAGGTGCTTCTCACTCCCCCACCACCACACATTTTTCCTGCTGGTGCGGAAATCGAACCAGCGACCTTTCGATCCCAAAGCCGCTTCTCTAACCAATAGGCTACCCCATCTTATATGTGAGTGTCAAATTTGTAAGGCAGTTTCGAATGATAATGGTGAAATAATTAAACAGCTTTTCCAGCAGATTTATTCACAACATTTACAGCATTGCATAAGTGATATTAAAGCACATTTTTTTGCAAGAGAACCTAACTCTTGTACCTTTTATACAGGAATAGAAAATCCAAACAAGAAAGTAAGAGACTAAATTCAGAGTAATAAAATAATTATTAAGAGATGGAAGAGTTCCTCCTTACACTCACAAATATATACCTATTCATTAAAGTTCCTGCCTTCAAATGCTTTTTCTAGAGCTACTACACATAGCTGTGTCTAAAAGTAGTGTGTAGATTTTTGGACTCAAATCAAACTAGTACAGACAAAAAATGTTAATTGATAACTACATAATTAAAATCAGTACATCACTTATTATTAATTACTCTGCCTGAAGGTGGAAAAGTGGTATTTTTATTAAAATGTAAATACGTATGATATTTGTACAAAGAAAAATCCCCTTGAACCTCAGCCTCCCTTTCTTTGCAACCCGACTTCTTTGTAGTAAGACTGATGGCTAGTCACATGTCTTCAGGTGTTGTAACCTAAAGCACACGGGCCTGGTATTAGGTCTAACATGGTAGTAACACCAAGATTACTTATAGACGATTCAGCACTAGCCATGAGCCCTGCTGTAATGAGCACAAATTGCCCCTAAAAGCAGTAGGATTAATTAATTTGCTGTACAGATCACCACTAAGCACCAGAATACTGCTCCAGAGGTGCAACATGGACAAACTTAGGGAGTCCTTAGTCCCCTGTGTCATCAGACTGAATAACTCCACTTTAGGTAGAAGAGGGGGACAAGAGAGCTGATTAAATGGCCTGATCATGCACAAACATGACACTACACTACCTACATTATAGTACTTTTATCTACATTAATTACTGTACACACACACACAAACACACACAATTTCCACTCTCTCTTATTCTTCTACTGGCTTTGTTATGCATTTATGTCTATACTACTTTGGTACTGAGCTCCTAAAAACTTGAATTTCTTTATGGGATTAATAAAGTTACTATCTATCTATCCATCCAAACATCTATATCTATCCATCTATCTATCCTCTTACATCAATAATTAACTATTTTTGTTTGTTTGTCCATTTAACCCAATTTAAAAAGAAGGCATAGTATATTTCAAAATTAAAAGCTAATTTTTTGTGGCTGTGTGCGAAGTGCACATTTAAAACTGATGACACCAGAAACATATTCAACTCACTCAGATATATTTAAAGCACTTCTGAAGTGTAGAAACCATTGTACGGGAGATGCCATGAACACCTCCTTACAGTCAAAACATCATAGGCCATCAGTATCTCAAAACCACTTTTCACCTAGACAAAATCTTGAAATATTCTGGTCACAAACTGCTACAGTCATCAGATCGGAAAAACTCCTTCAGAGACTAATAGTTGAAAAACTAATCAAATCACAAGACAGAACAAATGCACATTAAACAACCTTCTACCCTACAAGCTGACTGTACCTTTTAGAATTTAGTGGCTTTTGAAAGTATCCATCAATAATTATAAGTGTAAAAATAAGAGAATAAGTTTTCATTTGTCAATAACTATTAAATAAAGAAATCAGATGAATCACAAATCAGAGAAACAAAAAACACTATTATTGACCCAGTGAGCAGTCTTCACAGACAGACAACCAACACACACACACACACACACACACACATACACAAGCTTGGTCATGCATACTGGCTGGAAACAGTATGGATATGAGCCCTCTACAAAACCTAATCAGTCATATTCATATTCATATTTCTAACAGGTTCTGAACTAGCAGGTGCATGCCATGGAGTTGGTGTTGCGTGGTTGCTGAGCACTGAAGCCTCTTCCAAAGAACTGGCAAGCTTATTTTTCCTTTTCTTTATTTACCTGTGAGGAGAAAGCTTTGGCTGAGGGAGGCCTTTTTGTCCCTTTTTTCCAGCAATTGACCAGCTGCTAATGTTATGCTAAAACGTCAATGGAAGCAAACCGAGAGTTACACATAAGCACACCAGTACACCCAAAGTTGAACAAATTGAAAAATTAAGCGTAGCTTACAAGTTCAACCAGTAATAAATACCTTGAGTGGCATGATTTGAGGAAAATTTGTTTTGTTTTGTTTAGAGAATCATATGCCTCCCTCCCCTCCACCCCCCCACCCCCACCCCCACCCCCCATCCTGCCATCCAAACACCTGTCCCTAAACAATTTATAAAGTTGTTAGGCCTAACGTTAAAAACACTTCCCAAAGTCCCCAAAGCAGAATATGTAAACTGGGGCCCTTGTTATGATTTATGTTATGAGGCATCTGTTTATTTTTGCATTCACACTCAAATCAATTCAGAACAGAATATTCCCCAGTAATACTGGCAAAACCAAAGCGGAGCACCCTTGTAACAAATATTTTGTGACATCAAACTTTATAATAATACAAAGTTGTGTTCAATATAAAAATCCTTCTGAGTGATGTTCCAAGCTTTCCTCTGCTGAGCACTTCAACGATGTCCTAGTAATCCATCCAATAAACCGTGTTCTAAATAAAGCAAAATACTAAACAGATTTCGAAAATAAAACCTGATTCAGAGTCATGCTGGTTATATAAGAGATATTATAATGAGAGGATAAAAATGAGTCGAATTTAAATGGATGCACCTGCACTGTCTTCTGTCCACAACACTGCAAGAATTAACTTAACGAGAAATAGGCTATTCAGGGCCATAATGTAGTGATCCGACCCTTAAAACATACTAAAGGAACACGTGTAGCAACTTGAATAGACACTTAAACTTGACAAGGTGCATGGCTGTCTGTGAGTGGGTGGCTGCATTATAAAATGGAAATCTTCCATAGCTGCTTACATCATTGTTTAAGCTTTTATAGAAGACACTAAGCAAAGCAAGTTAAAGGCATGTTCTGCGCCCAACACATCGGCTGTGCCCAAGAATAAGTACTACTATACTAAACAGTACATCCAAATAGTACCCTAGCATGGACACATTGTATTCAAAAGCTTACATTGTATCAGGGTTTGGAAGAATTCGCACCCGCCTGAGTCACATGACCGGAAAAAAAATGATTTAAAATGACAGACCCGCGACCGGCTGCCTGGATATGACGCGTCAGTAATTGATTAAACAAGACTGGAGGATCTAAACAAGCTTTCAGATCAAGCTCTCCACCTCCTAGCAGGCACACACTTTCCCCTAAACCAGATCAGTGTGTCCCGTCTTTATAGACCAACTTAATTACTCTACAGTCCTGCCGAACACAGCAATAACAATCTTAGAAAGCTGCGCCACTGATCGCGTAGTTTTCTGACGGATCTCACAAGTTATTGTCACGTAGACCGGTGTCGCCGAGTAGCCATACTGCATATCCAAAGCTTCCGAATGCTTAAAAGTGCTTTTGGGCGTCGGGGTGAGAGAGTTTCCCAGTTGTGTGTACCAACGGCTAGCGACGCCTACGCCGCGGATGACCATGTGCGGGTTTGTGTGCGATAACGCATGAAGCACCGACAACTTCAACTTCCATATCGCCAACTCCACGACCGTGTAGCTACACAATACACACGCGGCCAGGACAGGACCGCGTTCAGCTTCGCGTAGGAGGATTCGTGTAGACGTTTCCGCATTAAACAGGTTGTTCGGCTCGATCGCCGAGGCGAAAACCTGCCGGATAAGGTGGCGTGCACCATTTGCGTTGATGGCCGTTCTGCGCAACACAGGAGCCATCAAGGCGCAGGCACGAAACACAACCCCGAGTTAGCAACTTTTTTTTTTGTCGCCTGCTGCACGGGATCTCGTGTACAACTGTGAACGTTCCCAGATAATGGTTTATCCGAGAAATCTCTTTGCACTAATATAGCCTAGTACGGCCCAAATCTAACCTGTTCCCAGGCCACGATGTGAGCCAGATTATCTTTGATCAAGGGAAGAGTCCATCTTTTTCAGAATGGTGTACACAGGCTTGAGGAGCCTACCCGCTCAAGAGCTGACGCTTTCCCAGCGTAAAGGCGGGCTGAGCCGAGAAGCAGATACAAAGACCGAACACACCATCCATCCATCAACCTGCGCGGTTTCGAGCTGCTTTCGCTCGTCTACACGGTTTAAAACGAAATACATTGGGCGGAGTGTGTTCTAATGTAGGACACGTCTGTTTGTGAAAGTGCTGCGCTTTGCGGTGCTGTGCCACATCTTCCCTGAAGAAGCTTTGGCGCACAGGTCTGGTGACCCTTCCGGCTTTACGCGTCCTTCTCGGCGTATTTATTTCGACGCGAAGCCCCGTAATACCGTCTACATCTATTTCCAGCTTGAATCCGCCTAGAGATGTCATTCGCACGCTTGAATTTTAGCCGGCGGGTTAACGTGAGCGTCGGGAATAAGTGCGTTTTCCCCCGGCCGCACAGCCAGCACGCTCGGTGACGCCATTTTTTTCTGCTCAGAGCAGCCACGCTCGGTGAGGAAGCGAAGCCACTCGGGTCCGCTACGCGATGTCGGGCCCAAAGTAGAAAACCGGCGGTTAAAATGATTGTATAATGTGTCGTTGGATGATTCTTACCTTTGGTAAAAGGTTCTACCAAGCCTCGGCCTTCACGAGGTACAACTTTGGAGTTCCGTCGGAGGATTAATCGGAGTGGATGTGGAGACGGTTCGTGTGGCTGTATGGCTGCTCTGTCTCTCTCCGGCGCTGTCTTTGTGCACTGACCGGACTCCTCCAAACGAGGCGGCTGTTGCGCAAAGGCGCAGTTTGAACGCTCGCGACCGCACAAACGTGACCGCGTTGTCAGTCGCGGTTTTGGACGAACTAACTGCTGAATCTCTCCATAGATTAAATGCAACATTTTTCTCGTTTTATAAGTGCGTTAATTTGCTAAATTTGCGTCGCTTCCAGTAAGCCAAAGATAGTATTTCCAGGGTTTGGAGTTAGCACAGTAGACACCTGAAACTTTTGTTAAATAACAGACAAGGTAAAACCACAGAGTTCAACCACTTACAACTGCAAACTAGTTTTGGTTGGAGCTCAGTAATGTTGCTTCAAGTTCAACTTCTGCACTGACTTTTTTTTTTTTTGAACCTTTGTGGTTTTAGCCTAGCAGTGTTTTTTAAAATCTTCAATGAGAAGTTTATTTCTGAAATATTCCCGTAGAGATAGCTGTTATGTCAGTGATAGTGTAGTGTATGATAAGTGTGTATTAACACTGATAGTGTGTGATAAGAGTTTACTGCTCACTCGTGCTCACTAATAGACAAACTTCTGTCGAACAAGGTTGACTTTGTAAAAATCATACCGAATAAAGCAATAATAATATCTAAGATGATTGCTTGTGTTTAGGCTACAGATGAATATGACACGGTTAATATGAGTGAAGGATGCAGAAGGAGTTGCACCACTTATCCTTTGCTTGAGAGTATTTCTTTTACCAGTTGCATTACAGATGAAACCGTGTGTGTGTGTTTACTTTAAGATTTAATTTGCTCGACTTTTCATATCATTCATGAGAAGAACCAGGTGGAAGTTCCTGATAGATATTAGTGTGATCAATATCTCGAACATTGACGAGCCCTTATCTCATCTGCAGATAGGACACTTAGCCCCCCAAAATTGTAAATGCTGCAGAAACATAAAAAACTTTCAGCTAATTTAGATCAAAATAGCCCATTTTCAAACATGCCTTGTGTTTAATTTGGAGTTTATAAGTCCTCAGTCACTTATTAACTGTAATTACACTCATCACAAGACCGCCTGAAGATATAATTAACAATGATTATTTGAAGTTATTAAGTCACTCCAGTAGCTTTTTGTATTCAAATGCTAATTTGAACAAATGTATTTAGACCTAATGTATTACTATGCTTCAACTACTTGGAATGGTAACAGGTTAGAGATATAAAATATGAACCAACCACGATGGCTCATTGTTAAGCAGTGTTGCTTGACAGCAAGAAGGTTCTGGGTTCCAATCTCATGGTCAACAGTGACCTTTTTTCCTGTGGGGTTTGCATGTTCTCCCTGTATTTGCATGGGTTTCCTCTGGGTGCTCTGGTTTCCTCCCACAGTCCAAAGACATTTACATTAGGTCAACTGGCTGCTCTAAATTGCCCATAGGTGTGAATGAAAGTTTGAGTGGTCGTTGGTCCTACAATAGATTGGTGACTCTTTGGGGTATACCCTGCCTCCTGCCCAAAATCGGCTAGTTCCTGATGAATAAATGGTATAGGTAATGGATGGATGAAAAATAATCACCACATTTGCTAATAAGGGATTATGGATAAATGTCTAAAATAATGTTTAAATCATAAACAAATATGTTTCCTCTGTAAAGCTGCTTTGCAACATTTTGAGTTGTAAAAAGCACTAGCTATATATTAATGTATAATACTATAATTGTATAATACTATATATTATATTGTGTAAATAAATAATGTATAATTATTATATTACAAATAACAAATATAAAACATGGACAGTTCCACAGAACTATGCTCTTTGGTTATATGAGAGTCAATGCTTATTTCACAATCTAGGTGTCCAACATGCAATGAGTACTTCCTGCTGGAGAAGAAAACTCTGGAATTGAATTTAAATGCATTCTATGTACAGTTATTAAAGTGACCTGCCATCTTGTCCAGGGTTCATTCCCACCCTTTGTCCAGTGTTCTCCGGACTGGCCTCGGATACAGGACCCTGCTAAACCGTTATTGAAGTTAAGATGAACTCAAACGGTGTATCCTACGATCTGAATCATGTTCACTACCCAACATTACGATATTACATTCTCAGAGAATTCAGAAGAATTTTGTACACTTTTTGTATTAGAAAGTAAATTGATCAGAGCACAGTTTATACCTAAAAATATCCTCCTTAACGATTGTATCTTTGTACAGAAGTATTCAAAGAAGCATCTGGTAGAACTGGAGCTCTAGTGGTTATGAGGTGAAGCTCAAGTTGTTTACTCGTAAATCAAACTCTTAACCCAATCATGTCAATATACACAGTGTTTCAAAATGGAGTTTAGTAGACTTTATTATTTATAACATAATTTATTTTGTGAGCTAATTTTCCATCTGCTCACTAACTTTCCAATTTAGCTGTCAATCACAAATTCATCCCGTACATTTTAAAGAGGAAAAGTACATACAAACCGACTGTTGTAAGTGCAGCTTGGTCAGTTGTATCAAATCCCTTCATTAACTTAGCTTGCTTTATCAGTTGAATGGCCTTTGGCAGCATTGTTACCATCATTATTAAACCTAGCTAGCTACACATTCAAACATATCTCAATTAGCCAAGTTACCTCACCTCACTTTCCTGTTATCTATAAAGTGCAGGAGTATAATAGGACTGTTGTAAAGTAGTTACTGCAGATGACTAAAATAATAAAAATATAAGCTCTTGGACTTTTATTTGTAAATCGGTATTCAACTTTGGTAATCATCTGAAGAACGTAAAAAGGCAAAAAGTTAGTATGACTGTTCTCTAATCAATAGAATACTAGTTCAAAATCAAAGTATTTAAGTTCTTAAATTGGCTGGGATATATGTCCCACAATGCCTACAGTATTGAGTCTGTCATTGGCTTCAGGTGACAAAATTGTGACAAAATTAAAAGAAAACTTGTTTTTAAAGATCGGAAGAATACATGAATCCAGAATTTTGTGTCAACACTTAAACTCCTGCTAAATAAGATCATTTGTAGATTATTACCATCAATGCAACATTACCAGAATCTATGATAATTTATTAGCATGCTTTAAATAATTGGATTTTTTTTACATTTTTTTATTTTGTTTTATTTATTTATTTATTTATTTATTTAGAGATAGTAATATCCTTTTTAACTGTACTTTAATATTTAATGGAGCATTTAACATGCTGAATGTCTGTATTGATCAAGGCTAAAATAGTTTCTAAGCATCAGTGGTCTTACATTTCAACCTTCTTTCCTAGGCAGATGTGAGCAGTGGAAATTTGGGAAGTTTGTTATGTAAGCATTGTGATGGAGCAGGTGCCATGATCATTGTCATGCTTTAAAAGTGGAAAAATAAACCATAAAAATCTCATTTTAGTTTGTTTTTTTAATGTTTGTGTAGTTTACACTAAAACTTTGAATGTCTTAAAAGACGCTGTTACGAATTGTTTACGCTCTGCTCACACTGCTCACGAAGCTTGCAAAGCTCACTCGCCACCATCGTTCTTAATATGGGAGAAAAAATACATTCTTAATTTAGTTTGCTTTTCTTATGTTTCTGTGTACTGTGTACTAAAGCAAGTATTCGCCTCTGGCTCAGTAAATATTGCTGCATAGTTCCCTCAGTGTTCCATCTTGGAGACTATTCAGCGATATTCACCTTGCCTTCAGCGAATGCTATTTATACCACAATGGATTCCACTTTTTGGATCCATGGAATACTGGGTCTGAACAACATTGAGTTCAAGTGCAACTTTCTTGATGGTACCCTTTAAAATACATTCCAAGTTTGAATGCTTTTGTTACCTTTAAAAATGTAAAGGCCATATTGCATATAGATTTCTTTGTGGTTTTAGAGATTCCATTTTGTTGAATTTTTACTATTACATAATTGTGGCAAACCATGAGTGTATGTCTGCCATTTCAATTCAAGCATTATCCACTCAGCATAATTTCAGTTATTCCCAAATAACGAAGATTGCACCATTCTCATGTAGTATCTATTAATACCTGTCATCGCAAGATCATCAAGATTGAGAATTGCTTTGTAGTATAACTTATTGTAGAATAAGAGGTAATTTTCAACACCATATTTGAGAACATGTCACCTGATCTGCCCTATTGGGATGCTAGCTCTACAGTACATTATGAGATATATCACATAGCTGTAAGACATTTGTGATATGCATTCAGAAGTTAAAATACACATCATGGACATGAACGTCAAGGAAATATTGGGCATTCAATTATTTATTCGGACATTTTAAAGAGGGTTATTTAACAACATTCAGGGGGTCTGAAATAAAAATGGGCAAAAATATACATAAACCAACATAGAGTTTTAATTCAGTGGTGCTGTTATATATCATGCCAGTTCCCAGCCACTTAAATGTAAAGATCATTCATGTAAATAATCAGTCAGCCAATTAATGCATGAAGTAATACAACTACAGGTGAAAAGCTTCCATTAATATTTACATTAAAAAAGTGTAAATGGGGTTACATTACTTTGACCGCAGCATCTTTATTGGTGCCAGTTGAGTCGGTTTGAAACCATTTGCTTCTAGGTGCTTTTCTGCTCACCATAGTTGCAGAAGGCAGTTTTTTGACTTACTGTATCCTTTCGTTCAGGTTGAGCCAGCCTGGCCATTCTGCTCTGACCTCCCTCATCAGCAAGGTATTTCTACTCAGGGTACTGCTGCTCATGGACCTTTTTTGTTTTTGTTGTCTGTACAAATTCTAGAGACTGTTGTGTGAGAAAATCCCAGGTGAGCAGCAGTTTCTGAATCAATTAAACCAGCCCGTCTAACACCAGCAACCATGACCCCATCAAAATCACACACATGCATCTCTAGACACATTTGTAATGATTATCAGAATATAAAGGAATTGTTCAGGTTCACAATGAAAATCATTTAAAGGCTGAATTGTTCCAAGTTCCAAGACAGACCATGATAACTGGATTACCTTTTGTTTAAAATAACCTTTGACCTGTGATGTAGGAAGAAAAATGTAGCTTTGACTCAGTGGCTAAACGAGATTCCTTACATCTGATCAGCTTAGAAATTCACAGAAAAACAATATGCAAACAGAAACAAAAGAGAAGGGAGGTACGGTGGTGTATTGGTTAGCACTTCCGCCTCGCAACAAAAAGGTCCTGGGTTTGAGCCTCGTGCCCATCAAGGGCGTTTCTGTAAAGAGTTTGCATGTTTTACCTGTGCTGGTGTGGGTTTCCTCTGTGTACTCCGGTTTCCTCCTACAGCCCAAAGGGATGCTCATTAGGATAATTAAGTATTACAATTTGCCCATAGGTGTGAACATGAGTGTAAATGGTTGTGTGTGTTGGCCCTGCTATGGTCTGGAGAGCTGCTTTAGGGTGTTCTGCCTTCTCCCGAAGTTCTCTCCAGCCTCTCCATGTACCTAATAAGAGATAAAGTGGTTCAGAAAATGACATGACATGACAATACAGGGAAGTTGCTTTGACTGTGTTCCCATTTCATGATGGACACGTGCAACATCCAATCAACCAATTTGCTTGATTCCAGACTGGAATCTATATTTTCTAAATGTTCGAAAATTAAACCAATAAAACAGTAAAATCTAGGTTGTACTGTGTACAGTAATGATATATATATATAAGTTTAGCACAGTTTACCAGTATGCACTGATGTGGAAGTATTTTTGAAGTTAAAATGCAGTTAGTTTAGAAACAGCTTTGTGCGTGTGAAATGCAACTTTTTCTAGTTATGAAGCTATCATAGTTATCATAGTCATCTTTTTTTCCCCACCCATTTGTACCACCTGCTGACAGATGATTTTTGAAACTTTCAGAAAATTGAATCTCAAAGTAGATGTACTATTCCCCACACTCCCTTTTTTGTTATAATGTATTATTCCAACATGATTTCCACAGAAAATGCTAGCATAGCCACTTGGTTATTTTTGGGTCATCTTTTGAGCTAAAGTTGTAAAGAACTTGCACTGGATAATATTCTAGCCTTTTTCGGCTATTCCAGGTGCAGTTCATTCATTCATTCATCTTCTGAACCGCTTATTCCTAATTAGGGTCACGGGGAGGCTGGCGCCCATCTCAGCCGAC
>JAQMYF010000007.1:12425976-12444426 GCA_030014195.1 Neosilurus mollespiculum
TTTTTTTTTTTTATATATATATATATATATATATATATATATATATATATATATATATATACTTTGACAATCACCTTGAGGATGAACTGGAACACTGACTGCACCCCAAACCTCTTCACTTAACATCAATGCCTGACCTCAATGAACAGAGATCCCCACAGCCATAAACCAAAATCTAGTGGAAAGCTTTCCCATAAAAGTGGGGCTTGTTATAATAGCAAAGCAGGAATTGGACATTAAAAAGGCACATATGGGTGGGATATTTTTATTCAGACATTTTCGTTAAGAGCCTTTTATGCACTTTGCAATAGTCTGTTACAGGAGGAGTGTGAAAATCAATACTTTAATCAAATGTATATTAATTTCATTTCCAAACCAATTTATCCATTAAAAGGGTCAATATGAGGCTGGAGCCCATCCAAACTGACTCCAGGAAAAGGCAGGGTACACCCTAAACAGCTCGCCAGACCATTGCTGGGTCAACACACCCTAAACAGCTCACCAGACCATTGCAGGGTCAACACAGACACACAACCAATCATACTCATATTCACACCTAGGGGCAATCAAGAATATCCAATAAGCCTAATGTGCATGTCTTTGGACTGCAGTAACCTGCGGAAAACCCACGCAAGCATGAGGAGAACATGAGAATTCCACACAGAATCAACCTCGCCGGGCATGGGGCTTGACCCCGGGACCTTCTTTCTGTGAAGTGGAAGTGCTATCCACTACACCACAGTGCCACCCCAAATGTACATTAAAATACAAATCTTGTCATTATACAAGCATATATGGTCATGTGAGAATAGTAGGTAATTGGTATTATTGCTGTTAATTTTAAAGGCAGTGTATATAGGATTTTTACTTATTTAATTATATCACAGATATATTAATTTAATGTTTTCTTTGTCTATGGTTATCAGCTTTTATTTGGATATTTTGTCCATACTGCAAAGTGAGCAGCCCCCTCCTGCTAACTACACATTACCTTCGAGAACATATGCTCAGAAAAGCAACACGTAAGATGCACCACTTCAGTGGTTTAAATCTGTGACACCGTGCAAGAACCAGATAACCAACTTGACCATTAAAAGTGAGTCCAGTGCACTACTAAAGACCTTAGGTGTCACTAGCAGTTCAAAGCATAAAGCATAATGATACTAATGTGCGTACATCCCTGTTAATTACAGGGATTTATGGATTGGTCAGTCTGGCAATGTGCTGAGTAGTGATGAGGCAAGTGTCTCAGAGGGTTCTGAATCAGAACTTGACCAAACATCATCTGATAGTGAGGAAAATGAAGGCTAAATGCTTACTGTGGTGTATTAAGTTGATATCTGTATGCATTTCAAACAAGAGTTTATGCACACAAAAAAAAATAATAATAATTTTTACATCTGAATTACTTGTTTGAAAATTGTAATGTTGGTTATCTGGTTCATACACAGAAATCATTTCCATGTTTCTGAGGTCATTATAGATTTGCTATGAAAATCTTTAATATTTTACATAAATTGTGCATAATGTTCATTTCATAGAAAGATGCCATTTCCCAAGTTTTTTTTTTTTTAAGTATTTTTTTAATACAAAAATTTAATTTTAGAAAAACAAAAACTCATCTTATATTTTTCTGGTTGCCTTCTGGTTTTTGCATTGTGCCACAGAAAGTATCCATCATGCCATCATCAGTAAATCTTCATGTTCCTTTTCCTCTACTATAAGGCATACAAACTGTAATAGTAAACAAACAGGCATCTTAGGGTTCACCTTAGGAAATTACATACTGTGCTCTGACATATGGAATGAGAAATTTGCAGTTATTTATTATTATGCAGTTATTCATTCATTTATTTGCTGAACAGGTTTATACTACTAGGGTCATGGGGAGGCTGAAGTCTGTGTCAGCTGACTCTGGAAGAAGGCAGGATACACCCTGGACAGCTACCAGTTTATGGCAGGGCCAACACCCACACACACACACACACACACACACACACACACACACACATTACTTTTGCGTTCCCTTGCAATACTTTTGTGTTAACTCCCAATGTTACACATTGATTCACGACAGTTACATAAGCTCCACAAAACTCTATCACAAAAGAAGGCTCGTTCAACTTGCAACCAGTAATACAAATGCCAAATGGCTTGAATTTACCATAGTCAATATCGCAAATGAAATTAGGTAACTTAATTGCATAACTACAGTAGTCTCTGCATCTGGAATACATCCATCTGCATCTATAGTGCAGTAATTGACCATAATCAAAGTCTACAGTGTCCTGAAGATTAATTTAATGCTTTCTTTTAGAGAGCCCTGTCAGTCTAAGAATTTGTTTAAGTTTGTTTTCACTGATTATGCATCCCTGTTTTTCATTAAAGCACTAAAACTGTATTTGAATATTTGATACCAAGATCAAAGTAAGAATAAGCTGATGCATGTGTATCCATAAGTCTGAAAACAAAAATACTATTGCAAGGGAATGCAAAGGTTATTGTAAGGGAATGCAAAAGTATTGTGAAAGAATATAATGTATTGAGGTATCGCAAAGGGCAGTGGTGGCCTGGTGGTAGGGTGCTCGATTACTGATCCGAAGGGCAGGGGCCACTATCAACGGGATGTCACTGCTGTCCCCCCAGCGCAGCTAACTGGGTTATCAAAGGCTGACCATGTCTCTCACTGTCTATGGTGAGAGGCATGAAAAAGAACCGTTGCTGACTTTCGTCAAGAGTAGGCTGCATAGCCGTCAGCGTGTTTCTGCCCTATGATGGCCTGGTGAGCTGTCCAGGGTGTACTCTGCCATTGCTCAGAGTCAGCTGAGATGGGCACCAGCCTCCCCGTGACCCTAATTAGGATTAAGTGGTTCAGAAAATAAATGAATGAATGAGGTATCGCAAAGTACTGTGAGGGAATACAAAAGAATTGAGGTAAAAAATACCCCTTACCTTGAACCCTTAGGGGCTCTGTATTCACTCGCTCATTTGCCAAACATTTCAATCCTATTAAGCACAAACAACCATCCAAACACACTACCATCCAAACACACTACCATCCAAACACACTACTATCCAAACACACTACCATCCAAACAAACAACCATCCAAACACACTACCATCCAAACACACTACTATCCAAACACACTACCATCCAAACAAACTACCATCCAAACACACTACTATCCAAACACACAACCATCCAAACACACTATAATCCAAACACAACCATCCAAACATGCTACCATCCAAACACACTACCATCCAAACACACAACCATCCAAACAAACTACCATCCAAACACACTACTATCCAAACACACTACCATCCAAACACACTATAATCCAAACACGCTACCATCCAAACACACAACCATCCAAACACACTACTATCCAAACACATAACCATCCAAACACACAACCATCAACCACCCACACTTACACATACCTAGGAGCAATGAAAGTCAGTTAGCCTAATGTGCATGTTTTTGGACTGTGGGAGGAAACTGGAGTTACCCAGAGGAAACCCACACAAGCGGGGCTCTGTATTGTGTAGTCACAATTTCTTTCATTTTTAAGAAAAATAGAGATAAGTTTAAGAAATAATAAAGGAGAAATCTACATGGATAATTATTTTGGTGCCTTAAAATTCTATCGCTTTCTCTTTGGTTTAAAGGAATTAGCTTCGATTCAGCGTTGTGGGTTAGAACAACAATAATTTATCCTTTTATTTTTTCACTTATTTTCTTTGAAGGAAAGTGTACGACGTCATCAACAGGCGACGCAATTCTTTGCGCGGCCCCGCCCTAAAGTTTGTTTTGCGCGTGCGTAAAGCACGGAGTCCTTGGCTGCGTTGGGTACTGTAGGTGAACCGCACTGCTTCGGGACGCTGTCAAAATGCAGACCTGGAACCAGCTTTATCGTACACTTGCAACGGTAACTATGCTATATGTTATCACAGCATGCCTGACTGAATGTGTGTGCAGTGGCACTGTAATCAAGAAGGATACCGCTTGGTCGGTACGTTGCTACGTCAAGGCCCGGTTCGCCCTGTAGCTTTTACTTGACAAGTAACATTAGCTTAGTTTACTCAGCGTCTCACTAAACCAGCCGGGTGTAACTGCACCCCCTGCGCTTTTCATTGGGGTGGTGAATGCTAATGTTCGTGTTCGGTAAAGCCTTTACAATTATAATTAAAACTTTTTCTAATTTTCTGCATGAAAATCAAACTACTTTGTGCATTCAGTGTCAGTGTGCATCAGTATCCTGTCCTTTATCTTCATATTGTTTAGTTTTAGGTGATTTCTACTTAACTGCAAGCAATTTAATGGCTCCATAGGCATCAAGAGTTTTTCAGTTCATCTTGGATTATCAGTTTTTATTTGGATGTCTTTATGTATTAAACACCCCCCCCCCTCCCCCAATTTCAGCGAGGTCAACACCTGCCCTGCAAACTGCATGGAGTCACAGCATTATCTCTGAGAACGTACACCGACAAGGCTGCAAGTAAGACCACTGAACTGATCAGTGCTACCGTCATCTTGTTCATTTACCTGTCGTGAAAGGGATGGAGTTGTCCCCTGATGTCTTGCTTTCTTGTAGTTGATGCTGATGTCACGGTGGTGGGCTCAGGACCTGGAGGGTATGTTGCTGCCATCAAAGCTGCCCAGCTTGGTTTTAAGGTAAGGTAATAGCTTGTGTTTTTTGGTGATGGAAAAAAATCTTTTTACCTGTTCTTGTTTTCAGTGATTAGCATCGCTTATCATTCTTCTACAGACAGTGTGTGTGGAAAAGAATGCCACCCTGGGAGGTACCTGTTTAAATGTGGGCTGCATCCCATCAAAGGTATTTTTCACTTTCTTTTTAATACTCGAAGAGTAAAACGGCCAGAACAAATGTATCTGAGTTTGGAGAAGTGTCCTGATATTTTTGCATTTTCAAGGCCCTGTTGAACAACTCGTATCTGTATCACTTGGCACATGGAAAGGATTTTGAAAGCAGAGGTATTGAAAGTAAGTACAAACTTATGTAAAAAAAAAAAAAAAAAAAAAAATGTATCAAAGCTGTAGGTACTGTTTCAATAACATCCTCTCAGTAACCTAGCCAGACCTATCTATGCTTCTTTTCCCAAGTTTTACAAAACATCAGTAGAAAGATCAAAGTGCATTTTAAGATATGTATCCTTTGTTTATGATTTCTGACAGCCCTACCAAATTATAGCAGCTGCCCCTTTAGCTGTCCTACCTGTGTAGAGATTGGATTGAACATGAACATTTGAACTTCAAGCCTGTTTCAGATTGCAGTTAAATAATTTTCTTTATTTTTTAGTCCAGGGGATTTCACTGAACTTGGAGAAAATGATGGCTCAAAAAAGTGGTGCTGTCAAAGCCCTGACAGGAGGCATTGCACACTTATTTAAACAGAATAAGGTATGTTTGTAAGTGAAAAAAACAATGTTCATAGAGGGACACTAATTGAAAGGACAGATACAATGAGGTTTTATTTACTACTGCTTTGGTGTTTAATGGTTCTGAAGGTTACACATGTCAGTGGGTTTGGAACTATAACTGGGAAAAATCAGGTCACTGCAAAGACCACCGATGGCAGTGAGCAAGTCATTAACACCAAAAACATCCTCATTGCTACAGGATCAGAGGTCACTGCATTCCCAGGCATTGAGGTGTGTTTTCACGCTCAAGCTTTCTGTGCCAAAACATACATATTTTTAATAGTTACAAATAAATTTTCAAGTGTCTAATGAACACACATCAGCAGTGAAACTTTAATTTCAACAAAAACATCTTTAAAAATTGTTTTTCTTTAATTTAGTAATTGTTTTATATTTATCAGATTGATGAAGACACTATAGTATCCTCTACAGGGGCTCTGTCCCTCAAGAAGGTCCCAGAGGAGCTGATTGTTATTGGAGCTGGAGTTATTGGAGTGGAGCTGGTGAGTAAATATAACAAGAATATGTTCATAAAGCTTTATACTGAACATGGACTGTTCTACATTTTGCGTTTTATACGTTTCAGGGCTCAGTGTGGCACAGACTGGGCTCCAAAGTGACAGCAGTGGAATTCCTGGGTCATGTCGGTGGGATGGGCATTGATATGGAGATCTCCAAGAATTTCCAACGTATTCTCCAGAAACAGGGCATGAAATTCAAGCTGGGTACCAAAGTCATGGGTGCCACCAGGAGACCCGATGGCAAGATCGATGTGGCGTAAGTTTTCACTTTACAGTCAACAAAAAAAAAAACAGCATCTTACGTTAGAAAAAGTAAGCCGGTTCGTGCTATTGTCTAAAATTGCCAGTGTATAATAAGTTTCTTAATAGGCAGGACAGAGATGATGGTAATGAGGAACATCTCTGAGATGGCATGAGACAGAATGTTTAAAAGGATCCAGACTCAGAAAAGGAACCCACATGGATTCCTGCATGTCTGGAATACACTTGAGATGCTTGCCATCAAAAAAATGGTCTACTATTTCATGCTTTTGTATTGGAGTATCTTCTAATTACTGAGTCAGTCCCAGCTGACATTAAATGAGTGGTGGGGTGCATCCTGAAGAGGTCGCCATTCTATTGCAGGGCTAACCAAATAAAGAATGACTCTTCACACCTTTGGGCAATTTAGAGTCACCAGTCGACCTAACCTGCATGTTTTGGGACTGAGAGAGTGGATGACCAAGTGTACATGGATCATTGCTATCATTTTAATAATCAGCAAATTAGTATTAATAGGAATATAAGCGTTGTTTCAGAGTTGAGTACAATAATGTCCATTGGTATTTCACTGTTCCTCATTAAACATTTCATTCTTCATACATATTTGCTCAGTGGGTTGCCAAATATGTTTTGATGGCCAGCCTGAAACACCACTGCATGTGTAAATCACAAGACTATTTATTTGGGATCCCCTGATGAACTCCATGAGCACAACAGTACTTCTTAGAGAGTACATTAGTTTCTAGCACTACATGATCTGCTTCCCTGTATTTTCAACACAGTACAGTTTCTTTAGCAGGGCTGACCTGTCTGCAGTTCATCTGCATTCAATGTTAAATTTTAAGACTGCGTGAATAATGGTGAAACTTTTCTTGCCATACTATTTACTAGGGATAGTGTGTAGTTATGGGTACAAAGGAGTGATGGCAGTGTTTTGTGTTTGCAGAGTGGAAGCGGCTGCTGGAGGCAAGAACGAGACGCTCACCTGTGATGTGCTGCTGGTCTGTATCGGCCGCCGGCCATACACAGGTAACCTTGGTCTTGAGAATGTTGGAATTGAGCTGGACAACCGTGGCAGGATACCCATCAACAACCGGTTTCAAACTAAAGTGCCCAGGTACTGAACATTTAAGGGAAATAAAATAATTTGCTTGTGATCAGAACAGTATTGATTAATAAAGCCTACAGAATAGTGTAAGAACCTATGTTTGCTGTTGAAACACAGTAACAGGAAATTAACTCTAAATATATTTGTTTATTTATTTATTGGTGTTGCTAAGAGTGTAATATGAAGTATAAATGAATTGTTTAATTGAGTGTGTTTTATAACATGGTCATGACCTACACATTTTGTTCTGATTTATTCAGCTGCACTGACCTTAAGGCATTTATTATAAGCTTAAGGCATTTATATAAGCTAAGAATTTCCATCACTGGCTAATTTGATTTGACTAATTATTTACCCATTCACATATTCTGTTGATTAATTGTGTACTGATGAACCAGCCCTGTTAGAAGTGGTGGTTCAGTGCTATTTTGCCACAGACAGATGACCATCAAGGTCACAAAACATTTTTCACATTCACTGTCTATATTCAGGTGTAAACCTGGGGTTCTCATTACTGTTCTCAAGCATGAGTTGTATGAAATCTCTCTAGGATTATCATAGAGTTATGACTGTAACAACAAATAACCTGATTAGACTTTGGAGTTGATCCAAACAGGTTTAAGGTCACAGTAAGGCATACAAATTGGTGAAGAAATAGAATTAGACTCTGTAGAGATCTCCTTGTTTATCTGTAGAGTTTGATCTGTATTCATTGGCTGTGCACATTGAGTAATTTGATTACAAAGCCTGAACAGTGCTTTTGTTATGGCATGTGCTCAGTCAGTTTGCTTTTCTGAATGCAGTATTTATGCCATTGGTGACGTGGTGGCTGGTCCCATGCTGGCACACAAGGCAGAGGACGAAGGCATAATATGTGTTGAGGGAATTGCAGGAGGAGCTGTTCACATTGATTACAACTGTGTTCCTTCCGTCATCTACACGCACCCTGAAGTCGCATGGGTGGGCAAGAATGAGGAGCAGCTTAAGGAAGAAGTGAGATCTTTTTGTCATTTAATTTGTTGAACTCGTAACCATTTGCATTTTAATCTAAATTTCCATTGCCTCCGTGAATGTTTCCCTTAGGGTGTCCCATACAAAATCGGAAAATTCCCCTTCGCTGCTAACAGCAGA
Source organism: Neosilurus mollespiculum (assembly GCA_030014195.1). Classification (NCBI taxonomy): domain Eukaryota; kingdom Metazoa; phylum Chordata; class Actinopteri; order Siluriformes; family Plotosidae; genus Neosilurus; species Neosilurus mollespiculum. The sequence continues at coordinate 12,434,447 of JAQMYF010000007.1, forward strand.
GCAAAGACCAATGCTGATACCGATGGTCTGGTGAAGATCCTGAGTCACAAAGAGACGGACAGAATGCTCGGAGCTCACATTCTTGGATCTGTAAGTGTAGAACCACGTGGCTAATTTCAGTGTTTCCAGTGTTTATTGTAGTGAGATTCCAGACACATTCATCTGTTGGCAGCAACTGATTCAAAACATAATTGTGAGTTTTTGTTTGTTTACTATTTAGCTTAGTTTACTTTCACACTCGACATAATTACCTTTTGCATGAGCAGCGTGGAAGGTATTGTGGCGATTTTCGTTCCGCAGGAAATTGTGTGTGGTCTTGTCTGTCCACAGTCCATGAGTGCGTGCTTCGTCCTAGTAAGTTATTACCTTGGGTGTGAGCTATATCTCCTTCATGTTATTATTACTCGACATTTGAGAGCTTATTGAAATTGTACTAAAATAAAGTCATGCAACGATAGACACAGATAGGAACTTTCTAATAGGTCTAATGCCGGGATCTAATTAGATAGTTAGAAGTTCAGCTTCGTCTTCAAGTTAGACAGAGCATGCGTGTGTCCGAGTACCCATAACACGTGAAAGGTCAGGGAACGCGCGTGTTCCCTCCACCAGTCATTAAATTAAAAGCACTGAAACATTCATTGTGAGGCTACGTGCCAGTAAAACTCTTTATTCTTGGTCAGAAACACAGTGAGAGTCAGCAAACCATGTATGCCTGAAACAATAATTCCACACAAATTAGGCACTCAATTACAAGATAATCTTACAAATAGCTTGTTTTAAAGCATTTTGTTTATGTATCTACCATTAGCCACTTTGTCGCTCAGACAAAACAGCTCTGTTCTGTAGTTTAGTTCAGAGTGGAATTGCTTGCTTTCCTTAAACCCCTCTAGTGTTCATTGCTGGAACTGGACCAGGCCCATCTTCGTATATGGTCTCAGATCGGTGGGTTTGAGCCACTCCAGGTTGCATTTGCCATGTCCCGATTTCTTAATAATGTACACTTGTGCAGCTGATATTAATTTCATATTGGAACCAGCTGAAAGAGTTCTGTGTTCTGCAGGGAGCTGGTGAAATGATCAATGAGGCTGCACTAGCAATGGAATACGGAGCATCGTGTGAGGATGTTGCGAGAGTTTGCCACGCCCACCCAGTAAGTATACAGATTATAATTAAAGAAGTTTCCCTTTAAGTGTGAAGTAAATTTTATCTGGAGTTTAAGTTTAAAAGCAATTGAAAATTAATTGCCTCTATTAAGGCCTGCAGAAAATATTTTATAGATTTTCATGTGTTTATATGTACCTCATAATATTCTTTTGTTTAAATATGATGGAAAAACTGTCCTACACTTCTGTCATTAAATGCAACCATGCTGGGAAACACTGATAATTATGGGTAATTGGTTTTTGTACCAGACCTGTTCAGGTTTCTTAACTCTAACTTTTCTTCCTTTCCAGACTGTTTCAGAGGCCTTCAGAGAAGCCAATCTTGCTGCTTCATTTGGAAAAGCTATAAATTTCTAGATTACCGGTTATATGTATATAACTGTTTGCTTCATAACTGTGTTCAGTACAGCACACATTTGCAGTCCTGAATCCTTCATTTTCAGGAGAATGTCACATGTAAAACTGTACTTCATTTAGTATATTAATTTAAATGTTCTAAATAAAGGGTTGGGTCTTATAATGGTCTTAAAGTGTGCAAGTCCAAAGTGTGCAATGTACACTCCTATACACTTCAGGAGCCACAAAACACCACAGGGATGAAGTGGAACTGCAGAAAATCAAGTTCAGGTTTCATCAGTTTCTTTGGTGTGGAATTTTTTAATTTTTTTATTTTACCAAGTATGATGTGCAAATGCAGTATGGTGTGCAGATTAGGAGGTGTGAATAAACGGTATGAGTGATGTTATGATTTTAAATCCTTTATCGACAAATCGTCATTATGAGGTCCTAGAGCTCTGACCTTATCCCCCTCTCTTCCAGAAGCATTATATCATGACCCAGTTCTTCAACCTCCACTCCTCCCAAGCTAGGATTCAAACAGGGAAATATTTGTTTTGCAGATAAATAATGTTAATAAAGGATGTCTTTCTAATCGGGTGATTAATTAAAGGACAAGTTATTCAGTTTAGTAGTATATTAATAGTGTTTATTCACTGAAAAATGACCATATTCTGAAACTACAAATTCACTGAGTGCAAACCCCACCAAGGTAGTTTAATCACTTCTTTACCTAGGTGATCAAGGCAGATGGTTTTAGAATTATGGTGCCCCTTGTGCAATTATTTTTTAACTTTTTTTTTTTTTGTTCCAGTACATTCTGGGTGAGCTGCCTTGCTCTATTGCATGATCTTAAAAAAACCTTCAAACTGTCCTGGATCTGGATCACCTAAAATTTAATTAGGTTTTTTTTCACTTTTGGCTTAAATTTCATGGAAATCTGGCCATTATTATTATATATATATATATTATTATTATTTTTTTTTATTATTATTATTATTTTTATCATGGACACACACATAACAACTCTCATAAACTCCCTATGTGGTCGAGGTAATTATTTTTCATTCTGTAGACCCTACATTACAGCTACTGCATCAAAACTGATCTTTATGACCACATGAATATGTGAGTACTTTAGACTGTAATGTCAGCACAATCACAATTGTTGAAGATTTCGAGATTTGGAATAAAGCAGAAAAGAAATCCGACATGGTAGAGCTGATCAAAGTGGGAGGAAGTGAGATTTTAATTCACTGGTGAATTGTTTATATAAAATGATTTTAATATTGGAGAAGACATTTTTCAGATGCACAGTTTTCAGATATATTTGCAATAATTATTTGTGAATAAAAATTTGTACCTGGATTCCTAATAAGGTTAATTATTAGGTCACGATAACTTCTTTGCTCGTTTAGCTTAGACCTACCTTTTTTTTTTTTTTTTTTTTTTTGGGTGGAAATATATACAATACTGTAATTTTGCTTTGTGAGGTCAGTTAACGTTTGTAGAATTGTATTGGAGTCAAGTATTAAGAAGAGTCTAGGAATAGTGTATTGTACTGTTCAGACCTGGTGGAGGCACTATAGGAGTGTTTGGCCCACAAATATGGTGTAAGGTGGGGGTAATTATTCATCTGACTTCCCAAAATGGGGAAAACAATAAGCATTTTACAACCAGTGTTAACATTTCTGAGGCAATTTGAAACAACTTCCAAAGCATAGGTGTCATATTTGCTCAAGTTTGGGTTTAGGAACTCTTGATTTATGCAAACTTCTAAAGTCTATATTAAAATATGGTTGTTCTCCATGCTTTATTTTTAATATTATTATTATTTTTGGTATAATTTTACTTTCTTTCAATATGTACTTAGGTCAGGACCATTAAATAGTATCCAGTTATATAGTTCCAAGTTAAAGATTTTGATATTGAATAAATTCAGCAACAGGCCAGAAATTACTGCATTGTGATGTGTTTATTTAGATAAAACTGAGTGATACATTACAGGGTTTTTAAATATAGGTAAATACATTTTATTTTAATAAGAGGGTTACTATTACTATTAGAGGGGATCCCAAAGCTTGTGACGTGGTTTTTGAGTAATGTTGACATCAGAAGGGAGAACATGTTCTCGCACCTCTTAACTCCTGATTATCATCCCACTAATCAAAAACATCTGTGTGTAATTTTACCTTTAATTAACTGCCAGTCCTGGATGCTTAAATAGATTTTCACGTACAGATAACTAATGGGACCATTTTCCCCAATATATAAATGGCCAGGCATAATATTTGGCTTAATTGGTTTAACTGACTTCCCTTTGTCAACTATTTGGGCTTCTGGTGCGAAAATGTGAGCATTTGGTCATATTTATATAGAAATTCTAAAGGGTTCACAAACTTTCAAGTATCACTGTATTAATTAATTAAATGATAGGAGTAAAATAAAAAGCATTGATCTATATTTTCTCTGACCATTGTCCCTAACATATAACTGTACTGGGATGTTCTCAGTGATGTAGTGTAAGTAAGAGGAGGTAAAGGTTATAGTGGTTATACACTCCTGGATAAAATGTAGTTGAAGAAATGAGTTTTAAACCATGCTGAAGCATTCAAAACAAACTCTTAAGATTTTTTTTTTCATATTGTTTTGAATGAGAGGTTTATTTGGTTTGTTTTCACTCACAATTTGGTACAAAATTATTCAGTTATTAAAATATTTTTTCAAAATTTTTTCAGACACCTTTTGTTAAAGTCAAACCTTTAGTTAAACAGCCAAAGAGGTCCACTTCACATTTTATTCATTTAATGTTTAGTATACAGTCATCTATACCTTACTTTGATTTATCAATGATTGTCAATGTCTTGGTTCTAAAGGTTTTGTTGTTAAAACAGACAGGTGCTGTATAAGGTGGCTTTCTGGCTAATTTGTTGAAGTAACTCTTTCACAGCCGTTTCTAGATCCACCAGCTGGTTGGCTTTTTCTTCCAGTGTCTTCTGGTTTTCATCGTAGGATTTTTCCAAATCTGAGGGAAAATAACTTAATTAGTATTTTTACAGGATGGAACAAAATAACAAATGTAATTGGAAAAAAAAGTACATATGCAATTACTCCCAAATGTTGATTTCGGATTTATTTATTTAATAATTATTATTATAAGCAGTAGTAGTATTGTTGTTGTTATTATATACTATTTTAATCATTGTTAGTTCTTCAGAAAAAGTGCTCTGCTAAAGATCTATTTATTTAAATGAGTAAACAAGTATTAAATGCAGGTACACATGAAGTGTGATCCATTGAAACCAGTGGTTAGACAGATTCTCACCTGCACCTTTAACAGGAACACCTGTGTCTCTCTTACACACTCATGCAGTTTGCAGCCGATCATAAGCTTCAAGAGCTTCATGTAATATCCACAATAAAATAAGAACAGGCAGATAAACGAGCTCAGACACTTTTTATTGTAGTATGGTTAGTGCCAATCATATTCTTTTCTCCTGTCCTGACATTTAATATTAACAATAAATTCAATAAACCTGTTGACCTGTATCTGCTCAGTTATATCCCTTATATTCATTGTGCTGCCGCCAGAACAAATTAAATGGTTGCAATCGTTTCTCAGATTAGTTATACATATTCATTCATTCATTTTCTGAACAGCTTAATCCTAATTAGGGTCACGTAGAGGCTGGTGCCCATCTCAGCCGACTCTGGTCGAGGGCAGGGTACACCCTAGACAGCTTGCTAGGCCATCGCAGGGCAGAAACACGCTGACAGCAACTCAGTGGCCTACTCTTTACGAACGACAGCAATGGTTCTTTTACATGCCTCTCACCACAGACAGTGAGACACATGGCTGGCCTTTGACAACCCAGTTTGCTGCACTGGGGGGACAGCAGTGACCACTTGGTGATAGTACAATTTTCTAATATTTTTTCATAACTGGCAGCACACAAACAAAACTATTAATAGTGGAGCTCTGCACGCCACTTGCGGAGCACCATACTTAAGTACCATACTTGGCAAATTTTTTTGGTGCCTTGAACATTGTGTCTATACATGTTCAAGTGGGAACTCTGTAGTGATAGTCCGCATGGTGGTATATAACTGTCTTAATGTCCCTCTGTTTCCTCAACAAGACCCAGAAGTTTGGAATGCTGGTGAGTGAGTTGAATATGGAGTTTTAATTATAAATGTTTTAACCAATAAATGAAGTTTTTAACAGCCATTGTGCCTGATTTCACTTCTTGATGCTAGACAAGGATTTTACAGATGAGGATTGGAACTGACAATATTCATATCCTAGATGAATATTTGGAATGAGCGGTATGCACAAACATTTACTATCTAGAAAATGCCAGTAGGCCTTTCCCTGTGTTCTAAATAGGCACGCTGAGCACAGTATAATTAATCGATGGCAAACGGTGGTTAATGACACTGTGAAAGAGAAATCAGATAAACAGTACATACAGCAGTGGCAATGAAGACAGTAACAAACCAGCAGCAGGACAGCAGTGAAATGCAAATGGTTGCCTGCAAGTTACGCTTGCATGAATGTGAGTGTGTCAGCGTGAGCATCACAGCTCACTCTGACATTTGAACAGAAAGGCCTTTAACCCAATCACATTGAGGATGACATTTCTGGCGCGTTAACGTGCTTAAGGAAGTAAACCTATCCTGCAGAGTGGCACCTCGCATCTCGAAGTGTTGCACAAGCTTCTTTCATGTTCAATAGAAGTATTACATATTTCAGTGTTAACACTGTTTAATGAATTTTCTATAGAATGTCAACCTTATCATGAGAATATCAAGAATATATTTGGGTGTGGCGTAGGTTAACGTAACTGTTTGTTGTCTAAATTTTATGCTACGTAATCTCATTTCATGTCATCAACTTGTATCAGGAGAAACGTTTTTTGGAGCTCTCTTTAAGGCAGTGCCTAAATCTTTATATTACTTGATTAGGTCAAAAGAAACTATTTATCGACAAGTTTGTGTAGAGATTATATCAGCACCTTTGAGAAGTTGTAGTTTGTCACTAGCTTGCAGAAGCAGCTCCTTGGCTTCTTGTTGAAGCATTTCAGCTTTTTTCTTAGCATCTGCTACACCCTGAGCCTTCTGAGTGATGAGCTCCTCCACAGTACCATATTTATCCTTCAGCTCTGTGTCCAGATCCTACACACAACACACACACAACACACACACGCAAAGAGAAAACCATTGATTTTATATTGTTGCTCTCAGTAATGCAAGTACTGAAAATTCTTAATTCCCACTCGTTGACGTCCACTTGATTACACGGCCGTGCATTACAAGCTTGATGGCGTATATAGGCACCTTTTTGATCTGCTCTGTCAGCTCAGTGACACTGTCTGTTTCTTTTTCTGTCATTTCAGCAGTGGTCGAAGTGTTAACAGCTTTTTCTTTCAAAATAGCCACATCCTTTTCCAGCTGAAGTAGCCTCTGGGTAGCATTACTCAGCTTGAACTCTGAATCAGCTGTTTCTGACTCTACCTGTAATTCACATGGGGGGAAAAAAAAAAAAATCAAACTGAATCTTCTACTTATACAAAGACTTATGAGCTTATGTCTCACAGCAAACACACATTTGAATGGAGGTGGATTTCAAACATGCATTAGATTGTATTTAATGTGCAATATATTCCTCTTTCTCATGACTAAACACAAGTGAATAATATCTTTATTACTGTAAATACTTTAAACACAGGTTTCATTAGCAGTTCCATTCCCATCTTTTCCCTTTAGCACTTTCACTTTTTTTTCTTCAATACTCAAAACTGTTATCATTCCTCTGCAGGCTACAAATGATTCATGTCAGAACATTACTTTCTGGCTGATCTTGCAGTATGTTTTTTTTTTTTTTTTTACCATATTAAGCCTCCTGTTCGCCTCCCCTCATGCATTCACACTGAAGTGACAGTGTAATGATGCAATGTTGGTAACAAGGTTTAAACCTGTATGTGCAGAAGACACTTTCCACTTCACAGAATGCTTTATACTCAGTGCTAAGATATGATTAATAATAATAACTACCAAGATCTAATTCCATATTTGGCACTGAAGCTTTGTTGGTTTAGTTTACTCTATATGGCCAAAAGTATGCAGACACCTAAGTGTTACAACCAGATGTGTGCCTTCCTTAAACTGTTGCCAAATAGCAGTAACAACACAACAGTCTAAAATATTTTTTGTACAGTAGAGCTTTAATAAATCCTTTCAGTGCAACTAAAGCACCAAAATCTGTTCACCTGTGTGCAAAGAGAACTCTATAAAGATATGGTTGGCCATGTCTGAACAGAGCCCTGAACTTAGCCTGACTGAACACCTTTAGCGAATACACTTTTGGTCAAATGAGTACAAACCCCTACGTTATATCACAAAAACAGCATAAAGCCTTCTCAGAGAAATTAAGGCTGTTATACTGTAGCAGCGACAAGGACAAACTCTGAAATGGGATGTTCATCATGAGCATATGACTGATTGTGATGGTTCAGTGTTCACAAAGCTCGTCCACCTCACAGCAAGAAGGTCCTGGGTTCAAGTCCCAGGCTTGGCAAGGGAGTTTCTGTGTGGAATTTGCATGTTCTCCCTTTGCTTGTGTGGGTTTCATCTGGGTACTATGGTTTCCTCCCATGGCTAATTGACTGCTCCAAATTGCACCTAGGTGTGAGTACGAATAGCTGTGTGTGTGTTGGCCTGCAATGATCTGGCAAGCTGTTTAGGGTGTACCCCACCTTCGTCCAGAGTCGGCTGAGACAGGCTCCAACCTCCCTGCGACCCTAGGAGTATTAAGTGGTTTGGCGAATAAAGAAATGAATGAATTTCTACTGAAACTTTTGAAAGTAAGCAACTGTAGAAAATATAAGTATAGCTTTGTGTTTTAATTTTAATTTTATTCTTGTCATGGTATTTCCTTATCAGATGCTTGGTTGTGATTATGGTTATTTGTTGTTAGATTTATAGTTTTAAAAAATCACTCTTAGGAATAATCTGTCATAACTGGGTTCTTATTTGTTTTCTAGATTATTTAGATTAGTATGATCTAATATTTATTAGTATGATCCAATATTTATTATAATTTCAAACCATAATTCTTGATGAGTGTTGGTCTTGGGTTAAACTTACAGATACAAGCAGATCCTGTGTTCCTTTGATGTCACTGGTGGCCTGTTTTAAAGCTTCAGTCACAGCTGTCTGAGCTTTTTCTGCCTGGTCCAGAGCTTCCTGTACCAGCTCAGCTGTGCTCTTCACATCAGACGCCTCTTTCCTATTCCAGAGAGAAGCTTTTATTCACTAACACTTAACAAAATTTTAAAAGGTTATATGTAGGCAAAATGTAGACTACGAATATATATCTCTTATGTTGCAGTACACAATATTCATACAAACCACTAGATGGTGATAAATTATTGTGCACGACATACATGATCAACTTGGATCTTTTGAAAGATTACAAACAATCCGGTCGGACCTTATTTGCATCAGAAACATGATGATGTTCTACTCCAGTGTTAAAACTCTGACCTGGCTTTACGGGCCTGCTCCAGAAGGCTCTCGGCTCTTTCAATATCAGCAGCACTTTCATTAAGGATATCCGCCACATCAGACAGACTGGCCACACGTTCCCGAATATCTGCTGTCAGGTTCTGCAGCTGATCTGGTGTGGTGGGCATCTGCATCTGCAGAACCTCGTTGGCCACAGCTTCAATGCTCTCCAGATCTGCTCCTTCTTCTAAAGACGTCATCAAAACAGCAAGGATGAGTGGAGCAAAGATAAGGGATGATCTTTTAACATTCAAAGTAAAGTCGAACTGGAAAAAGTTATCTGTCTGAAATATAAGCCTGAAAAGAATACCAGTCAGTCCTTATGATATATTTATACACCCACAAAAGGAAAGTAAACAGACCTCATGTCAAAGATGTTATCATAATTTGATCTGAAATAGTTTAGAACTCATGAGCGTACGGGTGAGGAAGTCTCGGATCTGTTTGATGAGCCTGCGCAGCTCCTCGTTACTGTCATCCACACGCTGCTTGGTCGCATTAGTCTTCTGCAACACCTCCTGAGCATTCAGTTTGGCCTCATCTGCTTTCATTTTTGCTTCTGACACCTAAATATACAGCATCAGGTCAATATAAACTGCTTAGTAGTCACTGATATAATTGCTGTTAGGAATGTTCACTGATTCACTCGCCATCTTGGAAAGCTTGTCCACCTCCTCCATGGCACTGACAATATCCTGGTCAAAGTCCTTGGCTTTCTGCCAGGTATTATGGGCCAATGTGGTAAGACCATTACATCCATCTCCCCCACACTTCCTGTTTCCTTCAGCATCCACACAGCCTAGACCTCCACACGGAGAGTCAGCACAGGCCTCTGAACCAGCAGGGCTTCCACAGGTCTAGGGTCAGATGAAAATAAGGTTAGTCACAATATCTATTACTACAAGCACACGCACA
>JAQMYF010000007.1:12461705-12475987 GCA_030014195.1 Neosilurus mollespiculum
ATTTGGAACAGCCAATTAGCCTACTGTGCATGTTTTTGGACTGTGGGAGGAAACCGGAGTACCCGGAGGAAATCCACGCAAGCACAGGGAGAACATGCAAACTCCACACAGAACCGAGCTGGGAATCGAACCTAGGACCTTCTTGCTGTGAGGCGGACGTGCTAACCACTGCGCCACCGTGCCGCCCTGAAGTGTATTTTAATTTGAAAATAATACTGAATATGAAATAGTCTTCAACATGATGGTGGATGTGCATTTTATTATTTATATATCATGCAATCTGTTATATGCACTAATTTTATAGTTTTAAAATGCCTTTAAATGTTACGTTTAGGTTTGACATCATTTCACAGCTTTCTGATAAATATTCATCAAGTATTGTTAGGATCAAAAGCACCATGACTCATGGTGTAACAACGATCCTAAAAGTTAATCCTCATATCCCATCAGCTACATGTTCTACTGACTCTCATGTTATACTCACTCATTATTAAGAGCACCTCCAACATCACAATCACATTGCCTACAGCCATCCATGTCGTTGCTGAGCCCCCAGTGCTGAGGCTGTGAAGAGAACAACTAGTTATAACAGGCTTTGAACAAGTTGTTTATAACAGACCTCCCAAGATGAGAAACTAAGCACTCCACTGCAGGGTGGCCTGGCTTTGCCTTTGAATCTTCTATTTAGACACATAAACAATTATAATGAAGGGCTGTCTAGATATTACTTGGAGGCAGAAGTCAACAGAAATTCAGACATAACACAACAATATTTTTTTTAATTAAAAGCATCAGGACATGTCCTTATGTAGATCACCCAAAAAGAATAATATCCAAGAAATACATGATTGAAAGCAAGCAAAGTCCACATACCAAGCACTGGTCACAGTCTCTCCCCATAACTAAGCGCTTGCAGTAGCAATTCCCTGAAATTGTGTCACAAGGGCTTCCACCAGGGACTGTTCCCAAAGGATTACAGGTGCAAGCTGGGAAAAGCAAAACAGACAACATGAGTTATGGAAATTATTTTTTTCTCTGATTGATAATCAAATGCAATTGATCCCCTTGACTGTGATGCAAGTAAATTGAAACTTGTCTAAACGTTGTACCTTTACATCCCAGAGGATCATCACTAAGACCATAATGGCCTTGTTTGCACTGGTCACAACGCTCCCCCTCCACATTGGGCTTACAACGACACTGTCCCGCAATCAGTCCAATAGAGACATCTGTCAGTGCGTCACAGATGCCTCCATTCAAAGAGCCAATGGGATCACAGTCACAGGCTACAGTGGGACATATGTCAACAGTCAACAAATTAATATTATAAGGAAAAATTAACAAATGATGAATTATTCAACAATTTTTTTGTTTTGGTGTTTTTTAACAATATACATAAAAAAAGAAAATGTAGATTAATTAAATATGAGAAATCAATCATGTGTTTTGGAACATTTTAGCCATGTGTGTGGGCCGACATATTAGTATACGCCTCAACCGTCACACATAAAATAAGGTGTTAAACTTCAGCTTAGTGTTTAGTTTTGTGTTGACTAGCACCACTTCAAAGACCAGGTGTTTCCCACCACATGCTCTTCCCCATCCTCCCAAGCACAATAAGAGACACAAGAGACGCGTTTCAAAATAATCTACCCCAGACAGAAACAGTGAGAAACAGATGACAGTAGAGAAAAAGAGACAAAATAAAGAACGATCAAAGTGAGATAATAAAAAGAATAACGCACGCTGGCAGATGTTGGGGTCACGAATGTCTCTCTCAGGATGCTGGTAGAAAAAAGGCTTGCACTGCTCACACTGGTGGCCCACAGTGTTGTGCTGGCAGTCATCACACACTCCTCCACTCACGTTACCTGACGCCTGGTATACAGCCATGTCAAAGTGGCAGGAGTTACTGTGGTGATTGCAGTTACATTCTGTAGTGAAATGAGCAGATTATGTATTTAGTTTATGATGCTACATCATGTTTTCTTATAGCAGTCATGTATCATGACATTTAGTTATTAGCGTGAAAATTAAACTTCATTTATAAGTTATAGCCTTTCTATATTCATCGTCAGAGTGGAATTCTTTTTCAAAAATCAAATAATATTAACATACATTCATCTATTTTTTTGCTATAAGAAAATGTTGAATAGTTGAATATTATAAAATTAGTGACATTATCATTGAACACTAAAACAGTTGTGCACTGAGATAGCTGCACTAACTCATTGCAATCCATTTGAAATGTATGTAATATTTCCTGAAAGTGTCTCACTTTTGCAAGCATTGGTGTTACGTCCCTCTGCAGGCCTCCAGGGCAGGTCATGGTAAAAGTCCTCACAGAGTTCACAGTTCAGTCCCATGGTGTTGTGGTTACACATACAATGGCCATGGACCTATAGGAAAAGTAACTAAATGGTTAAAATAAATTCATTTAAAAAGTATTCAAGCTGAATTCAGCGTACTCCTTTATTATAAAAAGATATCCTCGTATGTGGGTGGCATGGTGGCGCAGTAGTTAGCACGTTCACCTCACAGCAAAAAAGGTCCCGGGTTCAATTCCCAGGCTCGGGGCGTTTCTGTGTGGAGTTTGCATGTTTTCCCAATGCTTGTGTGAGTTTCCTCCGGGTACGCCAGTTTCCTCCCACAACCAAAAAAAAAGCACAGTAGGCTAATTGCCGGTTCCAAATCGGCCCTAGGTGTGAGTGTGAATGGAATGTGTGTTGACCCTGCAATGGCCTGACGAGCTGTTCAGGGTGTCTTCACCCAGAGTCGGCTGAGATGGGCGCCAGCCTCCAGCAGCCCTAATTAGGATTAGAAAGTGAATGAATCCAGGTATGTTAATAGGATAAAAACAAACACCTGTTTCTTCACCACTGCTCTGACTAATTACCATTTTAACATCCCAGAAAAAAGGAGCTACAGCAAAGATACAGCTATTCAGTATGAGCTGTAAAAATCTCCCATACTGAGGAAATCTGGATGAAATCAGCAAAAAATGTTTATACTTGACACATCTGGACTCCGTTAACAAATGCCAGCTCTGGCAGCAGTTGCACACTCAGCTAATACGACCTCTTATTGTACTGGATCATTTCTTGAACAGATCAGGCAGCAGTGCAGTGCAAACTGAGATAACTGAGATCCAGTCATGATGTCATGATAAATTAGGATGAATTCGTCGGTTGTGTGTGTGTGTGTGTGTGTGTGTGTGTGTGTGTGTGGGTGTGTGTGTTCATGTCTGTGGGGGAAGTATCCTGTTAATGCTTACAGACAGAAAGTAAACAATGCGGAATAGAGACTAAACAGGATGCTTATTCCGTGCACACACACACACACACACACACACACACATAGTCAGTGCACAGAAAACACACACACAAAAAAGTTTGGGAAAAGAAAACACCAAAAAGTAAAGCATGTTTCCTGAAGTGAACGTTTTTTCTTCAGTCACAATACACATTTATAATCAGATTCTGGACTGGTTAACAATTCGGTCTATAAACTAGTTAACTGGTTTCTCTTCAATGTGTAACTGAGATGAAGGCATTTTACTTAGCTTTCAGTTGAAAATGCAAGACAAAATAATCAATGCCTGCTAACTAAACGCCTTCAAGCACAAAAATCCAACCATTTTGAACTTCCACCACTGACCTTTAGCAAAACAACATCCGCAATATCGCATTTGAGCAATGTAAAAACAAATTCTGTCAATTCAATAAATGAACTGAATGTTTTTCTAACGCTTAATGCGTCCACCTTGACAATATTTTTATTTAATTTTAAACTTAATGAGTGTTTTCCTATTAGGAAAAATTAAAAGACGAGCCCTTTACCATATATGGAATTATACATACATGTGCCATGCATGATTTTTGCTTGAAATAGGGAACGCCATATCGGTACGTCAACAAGGTAAGTGCGTGCTGTAGTTAGCCAACATGTGTTTTGTAACCTTTCGTGTGAGTGATAGGTACTGTGACGCGCCAATTTATGTTCAACATGAAATTGTGTGTGCGTTTGTCCACAGTCCATGAGTTCGCGCTAGTAAGTTATTGACAGTCGCATGAGCTATATATTGTTCATGTTATTATTAGCAGACATTTGAGAGCTTACGGAAATTGTACTAAAGTAAAGTAACATTACGATCATTGTTACATTGACACAGATAGGAACTTTCCAATAGGTCTAATGCCGGGATCTGATTACATAATTACAATTAACTTTGTTTTCAAGTTAGACAGAGCATGTGTTTGTCCGAGTACCTATAACACGCGAAAGGTCAGTGAAAGCATGTGTTCGCTACACCAGTCATCCTCTTTAGCGCTGGTGCAAGTTTACCGCAATTGAGTTCCTTTAAGACAACTTATCTTCAGAACCTTCTTGTACATTAGTTACTTACCATTCCATCCACCACCTCTCCAGCTCCATCGATGGGAGCGCACTCAGAAGCATGGCCATAACAGAAGCAGTTGCCCCTCACCACCATGTCATAAATGGCATAGTAGTACTTTTCCTTGATCTCCATACGTGAGTCCAGCAGATTGTCTCCCAGTGTGTGCAGCTTAGTAAACTTAACTCTCAGGTTGGTAATCTTCAGCATATCTAAAATCAGAGAAGAGATACTACATGAGCATAGGAAGTATACATTTTCCTATCTATTTAGCATGTGTATATATTTGTAGTCCTATACATTCACAAACTATAAGCCTGTTACAGAAGCTGTAAATGAAGCTCTTACTTTGGATTCTTGGGCTGTAAGGATCCTCAATCCGGAATGCTGGGTCCAATACTCGAAAGATAACCTGATAAACACAGAGCATAGTTTATAACCTGATAAACTAAGAGCATGCCAATTTTAATTCAATTATAGGAAGCAGTAAAACCTCACCTCTCCTTCAGTAGACGGTTCAATATCAGAATAACGAGAGTCACAAATGACATCATCCACCTTCTTCATGGGGCCCCGAGAGATCAATGGAAAGGAGGACTCACAATCATAGGCAAAGTAACGGTATACTTGCCACGTCTTTCCAAAGTCAGATGAGCGCTCTATCACCATGGCAGCTGGCCGAAAGGTCTGGGTAAAAATTACCAGGGAAACATTTGGAACAGATTAAAGAGAATACTGTGATGGTAATTAAGAAGATAATTCATGCAATATACCATTAGGAGGTTATTTCCCATGAGTTTTAATGCAATACACCTAATACTGTAACACCTTTAAAATGTTCTGGAGTAAAAGTAATAAACTTCTACCAGGTTCTTTGTTAAGTGTTGCCAGGATAGGTAGTGAAATATATTTTCTCAATGATGTTGTTAAAATTGATTTGGTGTCGTTTTGGTTGTTAAGGGAAACAACGGCAACAGACATGAGGGATAAAATCCGTTTGAGAACCTACACCTTTAGTACCTCTCGTCTACATGAACCATGGCACTACAGGCACATTTCTGTTGCAGTTCAAGAAACAAGGATCTTTGTATGAATTTCAGTATTCGAGGCACCAGAGAACTTTTTTACAGACTTTTAGCTCCTGCTACAGACATTTATATATAAGATTGCTGTAGGTGTCCATTGGCATGCTACTTGTCATCTTTTGTGTTTTGTTAATGATGTACATCTGTACTGTAAATGCAAACTAGGAACTCATGAAGGAACTTTTTGTTTAAGAAATTTTTAACTAATGTGATTCCTCTGAGTTTCTTGGGGGAAATAGTGGCTAGTGAATAAACCTTTAAGATACTTACCCACTGCTTAGTTGTTTCTTTCTTGATTGTAAGTGCCTTGGATAAATCTTTAGTAAGTAAAACCGTAACTTTGGCAGAAATGCACCACATCAGTGGGCCTTGACATGAGCTGTTTTTTTACAGGCAATGGGAGCAAATTGTCCCTGGAACATCCAGCGCCTGGAGCACCCATTTCCTACTTGCTTACACTGTCACTCTCAATTAGGTGGCAAGCCAGAAGCTACAGGGACAACCTGCAAGCAAACCACTGCGGAAGAACCACCCATCTGCCACAAAAGCCAGCGAAACAACCTAACAACCTGGATGGGTGCTACTGCACACACGTAACCCCCCCTACTTGACACCAGACGTGTTCAGATGGCAAGTTGCTGAAACAAAAAAAAAAAAAAAATATATATATATATATATATATATATATGTGTGTGTGTGTGTGTGTGTGTGTGTGTGTGTGTGTGTGTGACCCATCACAGCAAAGTAGATATTAAGTCCAAAATACTTTGTTGAGCTTGTGCCCATGTGAACATATCTATGCTGGAAGTATGTATAAAACACTTTGATTCCTCTGTAGTTCACCAAAACCAAATATACATCAAAAATAAAAGCTAAACTCATAGTTATTTCATTTTGTTTCAATGCAATTTGCTGGACTATGGACGTGGTTAAATACATTTTATACATAAAGTGTAAACTGATAACGAGGAAGCTTTATCAGTAACATTCCAATTGTCTCAGTCACAAGCACAGCTGGAGCTTCTCCAGACCTCCTACTGCTCTCACACTTATCCACCACCTCCACCCCCACACACCATGATTATGTGAATCCTCAGTGCACACACACACACATACACACACACACACACCTGTCATCATCAGACCATGTCCCTCAGTCTATAATCACAATTACCTTGAAGGTCATGATGAGATGGGTGAAGTGGAACTCTGCTTCTAGGTTCAGTTGGATAGTCACATTCTCCATGCCTGAGAACAGAGATCAGCTTATTAAAAAATGAAGAAACGGATTAAAAAGACAAAACACATGAGGAAAGAATATAATTTTATATTACATTACAAAGCACAGCTTTGGCTTTTTGTTGTTGCAAAATCTGTCATCGTAATCTCTGCGATTTGTACATTATGGAAAAAGTCCATGTACAGTCACCGTACAGTTCTACAGTTACAGCTGTGAACATCTGCTACTACTGGAAACATGCCACATGGATCTAGAATGAATTGAGAATGTATTATTAAGCTGTGTGTCTTTCTCTGATTCCCAGGCCCATTGTGTCCAGCTGTGGTGAATAACTGTTTCCTCTTTCCCCCTACATTACCCCACCTTAAGCTCTCCTCTCTTGGAACAACTCAGCCTTATATTCACAGGCCTCTCTGGTTGCAGTCATGTCCCTTCCTTCCTTTTTCTCTTCATTTCACATTCTGCCTTTCCCATGAATCCGGCAATCTCAACAACCCCCCCCCCCCCCACGCAACCCTTTTAGTAATGAAATATCACCTACAGGAAATGCACTAAAGCCCACAGATCATAACAGCTCATTAAAATATACGC
Organism: Neosilurus mollespiculum; assembly: GCA_030014195.1. Taxonomy (NCBI): domain Eukaryota; kingdom Metazoa; phylum Chordata; class Actinopteri; order Siluriformes; family Plotosidae; genus Neosilurus; species Neosilurus mollespiculum. The sequence goes on from JAQMYF010000007.1 coordinate 12,469,018, forward strand.
ACAATTTTCTGTATTTTGTATTTCGTTAAATGAATTATGAATATGATAATCATCTGCTTTGAACAGTCTGCAGGTGACACTGTAACTCCTATGAAAAAAAAGTTCCATTCCCAAGTTAAAATGGAGGTCATCATTTTAACTAGTCAGCTATTAGGCGCCTGCTTTGAAATTGTAACTCCTACCAATGGTATGATTACAGGGGGCTATCATGAGAGGTGTTCCTGTTAACTAGCCTTCTTCTGAAGTCTTCTTTTTTCCCATGAGAAAGAAAGGCCTTTCCTTCTTATTTAGAAGCAAGGCCATAATTGGAAATATAACAATCATCATTAAGTTCAAAAACCTGGACCTTTCAATGAGAAATGTTTACTAGGAGCAAAACGTATTCCTACTTATTCCAATAGGCAGGGGATATGAAAGAAAGAAAACCAGTGACTGGTCAAGAACATGTCTTATAAACTCACCATTTTCTGACTGCCACCAAGTCTTAAGTCGGTTAACAGCAAACGTTGTCACCACATTTTCGATTCTGTGGTTGGTTGTAAGTGCGTCCTCAGTGTAAGACTCCCTAGAATCGCACACAAAGCATTTCTTCTCTTCCTACATTTGGTGAGGGGGAAAGGATTGAAAATGTCAATGGCTTTTACACACACACCACATTTAGCAATCCTTACAAATGACTCTAAGCCCCTATTCATTGCTTTATCATGGAATGTCTACAATTAACCTAAGCACCACTGTGTAAAAATGAATGGCTTAGGTTTAGTCTCATTGATCTGCAGACAACAGAGGCCTTAGATAGTCAAAGATATGACCCTTACTCACCCAGCTACTCCTACTTCAATCAAATACCACAGCACTGATATGTCTACAAAGATATCAGTAGCAACAGAGCTGGTAATTTTCAACATGATTGAAGCTTCTTGTGGGCTTTTCTGTTTTAATTCCAAGGCAATTTAAACAGACTGTTAATGATGATATTTGTATTGTGATTTGCTTGTTTGGGGGATGCAGTCTAGGGATACCAAAATATAAACTGGAGTCAAACTCGATTAAAATGTCAACTCTTCTCGAGGCAAGGGTATGTCCCAAGAGCACCCACATGAAGTAATGACTAAAACAAACAAGAAAGATTAAAGCCTAAAGGGACTTATAAAGCACTCCCTTTGACCAGATTAAGTCTCTGATAGTCTCAAGTCCTGAGTAATTATCTGAAGAGCAATGTAAATTTAAAGAGATAATAAACCATTTAAAAATATCGGGCTTTTTTCTATATTGTTATAGCTCTATTATAGCTTTATATATTAGTGACAAGTCAATTAGGGACACATTTTTGGAAAGTCAAAAAAAATATTTACATAATGCAAAATATTTACTTGACTTTTAAAGGTAATGTATTTGAATAGCCTGCATACTCCCCCATTACCTTTTTATCTGCTGTCAGATGTTATCTCTGTCAGAAAAAGTAAATGGATAGTGGGTCTAGAATTCTTTATATGTAGAGGGACTCTCGAGTAAAAAAAACCAAAGTCCTTCTAGGCTCAAAACAGCACACACTTAGTCTACCTGTAGATGACTGACGATGCAGAAAGGTTCGGTTTTTTCCAGGCCACACGTGGAGGTGGCTGAGAGCTGATGGGCTCTGCCAATAAGCAGGTCTCCAGTGGCAGGGTAACAGCTTCCCTCCATGCATACATCCCCACGACCAGGCAGGTCCGCTAAAGACCGCGCCCCTAAACCTGAAAAAAGGCCACTGGGGTTATTTTATGTGAAGAAGTTTTTCATGATGTCATGTTCTATTCTTTAGAAGGAAAATATGAACAAAAAAATTTAAAGCAAGAAAAATTTGTGCATAGAAGCGTTTTACCATGAAAATAAAAAAACCTTAAAAGTAATATTTAGATTTAAGTATAATGAACATATATACAGTTAAATACCCCAACAAATATAGACTTAGACTTAACTTTATTGATCCCTTTGGGATGACTCCCTCAGGGGAATTTAAATTTCCAGCAGCACATAAGAAAAGGCAGTACACAGATAGAAAAAGCAGCACACAGATAAAAAATAAACAGTAAACCCTTAGCTTAATATACAAAATTTAAAAGAATAAGAATAAGAATTAAGTAATATAAGTAAATATAAAAATGCACAAATGGTGCCTAAAGTTTAATTTTCTACTTTTATATTCATGTTTATAATCAATATATATGTGTGTGTGTGTGTGTGTGTGTGTGTGTGTGTGTGTATGTACATTTGTTTTTGCTGCCATATTTGTCTAGTTTTGGAGTAACCAGCAAAAACCTGCCAGGAATTTTCTGCCTTTTAAGCAACTCTTACATTTCCGACTTAATACTCACTCTGCTGTGATGGCTCACACACACACACACACACACACATACACATACATATATATATATATATATGTATGTATATATGGGCTGCTTAATAACTTGTTCAACGTTTGACTATATTTTCACCACGGATCACAACTGTAACAAGAATGAAAATAAATTTTGGTTAACTTTTTCCAAACAAATTTAAATGAGCTAAATTTACTTTAAACTTCTGCCAACATGATGCAAGACGTGGTGGGGGGTGTATTATGGGGTAAAGGAGACAATAAGGAAAACCATTCCAACCTGTAAATGGTTAAAGGATTCAGTCGGAGTTTAAAACTCATGAACAGAAAATACGCTTTTTTTTTTAAACAGCAGCCCAACATCTGGAAACATGCAAGTGCTCACGTGATCAAGAACGTACGAAAACTTCCTGTAAAGTCTGTGAAAGCAAAAGGATTTTTAAAGAATTGGAAGAAAGGGGAATGCACTTACACAAGAGCGCGGTGAGATGTAATAATATCATGATTTGAGGGGTTCTTGCTGAGAGCTGCGTCGCTTTTACAGGAGCCGCGCTGAGCCTCTCTCCAGCTTCCAGTCCAGCCTTCTGCGTCTCTCTCTCTCTCTCTCTCTCTCTCTTCCCGTTAGCTCATGCGCACAGGGCTCCCTGCCCTCCCCCAGGTGTTATCATTGTGAATGAGCCTGAGCCAGTCAGCCGTTAAACTAAGAACAGAGCCAGCCTTTCAGCTAAACCTCCTAAAGTGAGGGATGTGTATTTTTGCCCATATTCCAGATTGTTTATACATGTAACCATGTCCACTATAGGGGAGACCAGGGACAGTTGCAGCACTTTTTTTTTAATTTTTTTTATTTACTCGGTTACTCTGAGTATTCTGGTTGAATCAGGCCTACCAAATATTTATATGCTAAACTTACATTACTTTTTTTTAAGGGTTGTATACCCTATAAAATATAACCCTGTAATAGGGTTGTATAAGGTTGCACACATCGGGGCGCCCGGAGAGCAGTTCCGGGATAGGTACCTTGCTCAAGAGCACATTAGAACCATGAAGGTGCAGCTCACTCCCCCACCGCCACACATACCAAAATACACTTACCAATATTATTTAAAGATGATTACATATGGCACGTTGTTCACAATATTTATCTGCTACTTTATCTGAAAGGATGAAGTCAGGTGTGAGGGAGGCAGCACGGTGGCATCGTGATTAGCATGTTCGCCTCACAGCAAGAAGGACTCCAGGGCTCAGGTGTTTCTTTGTGGAATTTGCATGTTCTCCCTGTGCTTGTATGGGTTTTCTCTGGTTGCTCCAGTTTCCTCCTACGGTCCAAAGACATGCACATTAGGCTGTTCCAAATTGACCCTATGGAGTGACAGTAAGTGTGAATGGATTTGTGTGTGTGAGTGAGTGTGTGTGGGTGTTGCTCTGTGATGGTCTGGCAAGCTGTACAGGGTGTACGCCGCCTTTGCCCAGTGTCCGCTGAGATAGGCACCAGCCTTCCTGCGACCCTTGTAGGAATGATTGGTTAGGCAAATAAGCAAGAATGACTAAGTTTGGTGTGAGGGACATATGAAGGACGATTTCAATATTGTTCAACATTTTGTAAATACCTATAGTATACATTTGTGCATACCATATACATAACCCTGTATGAATTAGTTTTTATGTACTAATTTATATACAACACTTCCATTGAGTCATCTTGTCCATTAATTTAAAAGTGGTTTTATAAGGGCTTTGGTAAAACCTCGTAATGTTGTTTTTTTTTCTGTAATTCTGAGGTTTTTAATAATGTCATCGTGTTGGAAGTTAAAGGATTTTTTTAAGTGTCTGCCATTCTGCCAAGTGTCTATAGGACTTGATGACTGTAAGGTGGTGAATGTAGGCTAACTTAACCAGGGTTTTACCAAGCTAACTAAAAGGATGCCTTCCCCTGAGGAAAAAACAGCTTAAATAATCTCACTGGTAAAACTACTACTCTTGTCCTGTTTCTGTATTACGTTTATTAACATTGTCATGTCATTACAGTGAAATCTTAAATTAACTTCCATGTGAAAATTCACAGACATTAGGGTAAAATAAATATCTGTAGCTAATCCAATAAAGTTGCAGCTGAAAAATATTAGTCTTATTAATATTTTTACTACATTATTCAGCAACTAGTTCTAACGAATTATTCAGTACAATGAAACTAATAAAAGTTATGTCATCAAGAGAGTTTAATTTGAGTGATGTAATTTTATATCAGCCATCAGGTTTTGGGAATATAAAGGGCTTGTGATGTTATGTACAGTAGTGCTAAGCCCCACGCCTTGGGTTACCCACCATTAACTGCTAACTACTCTCCTCCTCCCTCCTCTGATGACGGTATCCCGCTATTCTTGTATGTAGCCAGAAAATGCATGCTGCAAATGATTACAGCAGCCATGATACTGTTGTAATTGAATCAGTGTGGCTATCATATACTGTATATTATAAAAAGAAAAAGGTACATTTGTTATCGAGAGTCTTTAGCCTCCTAAAATGGTCTATTTGTGTTCATCCAACCAAGGACAACAAAATAATAGCTTTTAGAATCAAAGTACTGCCTCTACCTCTGACACATCCAGCTGCCTTTACTTGCAATAATGAACCAACAAAGTTTTGAGCAAAAAAGAAAATGAGATGGATCATCAGTGCATAAAATAGGACATTTTCTCTCAACTTTATTCTTTTGTAATAAAAACTAAAGCCATAATTTTCATCTAACTGCAGAAAAGAAAGAGAATTGCTAAGCCATTTTTATTACTAATAATTTTACTTTTAATTTTTTTTTTTTCATTTGAAGGGAGACTTTATAATGGAAGAACAATTGTTACAGAAGACAGGTCACTCCTACATGATAACGTGATATTACTACATTATAGTTCTTACTGCATGCATTTATCTAATTTTCTTCTACTAAACTACAAAGTAATTTGGGATATTGTGCTACCTATGACAAATATCTATAACAAATTGTTCATAACATATTGACCCAAGTTATAAATGAGTATGTTTTCTTTCACTTACAGGAAGTATTTGAGGGGGGGAAAGGTTAAATCACTTGATTTGCCTCTAATTTGCAGAGCTCAAATCAAAAATTCTGAGAAGAAGTTTTGAGTTGGCTCATGGAACAGTAAGTGGTTCTTCAATATGTAATTTTTCTACAAAAAGCTAAAAATAAACATTTTACCAAATAAGTAAGGTCTTTACAGACAGAGTTCATGGGAAGTCTTATCCTGTCTTCCAGATTTTCTTTCTGCCCTGTTCAGCCATTCTAAAAGACATAAGCAGCAATTCATTCTCACAGGTATTTTTGGAAAAACAATAACTAGGGAAATTTCTGTAAGAAAGAGTTACTCACGTATCAAAGATCAAATGTAATGAACTAGGGTAATCGGCATCTCTGAGTTTGCATTTCAATAGAAATGATCTTCCTCTCGTGTCAGCAATTTGTGCTACAGTAGCTCTTCTCTCGAATCAGACCAGACATTCTAACTTTCACTCCTCACACGCATCAGTAGCCACGATCCCACTATCGAGCCAAAGGCAGGCGAGCTAGTGCAGGACAAGACTATTCCTGTTTACAATGGCACTTCCACGGCATGATCATGCGTCCTCTGGGCTACTTTGAGGCTAGAAACCTGAAGAATTTGTCCTGACAATTACCCATGGGCCAGTCAAGCCTAACAGTTGCATAAGGTGGTGTCAAGGAGAAAGGCACTTCTCTCTTTTAATCCATTAGCTACATGGTATCTTTGTAATTTGTGTCTAAATATGTATTCATAAAAATACTAATATAGAAACTATATGCTAGCCAGTTACAACAATTAAGCAAGCTGGCCTGAACTAGCCTTTAGGCTAATAATGATCCATTATTGGGGTAAATAAAGACACCTGTAGTAGAATAAAATTATTTATTGTATTTTATTTAGTTACCCACAAGCTCAGTTAAATTATGAATAGGTCAAGTCTTATAATTACCTTTTACATCCATGTTTACAGCAAGGAATGTTATGTGCAGGGAAACTACTGGACTATAGATGTGATGATAGAAACGTAAATGGGTTTTTGGTTTGATGCTACAAGCCTTGGGTAGCCTTAAGCTAGCCCTGGCTCACCCTAGCACAATAGTGGGATAGTGGCTAATGAGCATTAAGCAATTAAAAAAAAAAAGGAGAGTAAAGCTTTGAGCTAGTGTTCTGTTCCTCCAGAACAATGCCCATCCACACAGCACAGGTGGAGGTGGCAGAAGCAGCCAAATGTGACTTTATAATGTTGCCCTGTGCATTTTACTCACCTGACCCGGCATCATCTGACTTCTATCTGTTTCCCAAATTAAAATCCAAGTTGTGTGACCAATGTTTTCAGAGTGACGATGAAGTCATCCAGGCTGCTGAGGAGTATTTGGTATCTGGAAGCTCAAGATGTGACCTTCTACAAAGGGATAGCGAAGCTTGAACGTCAGTGGTCCAAGTGCAATGAAGTTACGCACTGAAATGAAGTTGCGATGAAATTGGATGATCTGTCTACTGTGATGTTCTCTGTGTGAGGCTGAGAACATTTTGAAGAACAGACCTCGTATATATA
>JAQMYF010000007.1:12478202-12491917 GCA_030014195.1 Neosilurus mollespiculum
CAGAACCTGCATTTATGTTTGTAAAAGATATAAAATAATAGTTTGTGATTAATAATTTTAAAGTTATCAGCACAACAGTAAATGTTGACATTATTACATTAATGTTAATGTCTACTAATTATTACATTAATAATTATGTAAGTTCTCTTCTATACAGTCTTTCAAACTAATTGTAATCTTGTGGTTAAAACATCACATATGGTGGAATTTCCTTTAAACAAAGAACCACCAATAAAGAATCCCTGATTTCTGGAAATATGTTTTTGGACCAGATTAAAATAAGAGAGCTAAAGTTATCAGGACTGAACACGTAGCATTGCATCTGGTTGCAGGTAAAGAAAGAGATATGTGCAGATTTAGGTGCCGCAGCGTGAATAATTGTCCACTTTGTCAACAATATGTTCCTGCAAGGTTATTGCATCTGCCAGCAAAAGTTCCAGTTCTTTCATTTTATCCATTTTTTCTTGTACTGCATTTCGAATCCTTTTCTCCAAGACTGAAATGAATTAGAGAGCAAAATGTTTACATATTTTTAAAACAAGATAATTATGCAATAACCTTCAGTCACAGAGAAGTCTTACTAATATTCATTCATTCAGTAATCAAATCCAGTTGTCCAATTCTTCAACTGAAAACATTTTCATACCTTCAATTTGCTTCAATTTATTTTCAACATCTTTTGCCATTTTTTCAGCCTCTATAGTTATATTCTTCAGGTGCTCAGTTATTGTATCATTTAGACCCTGAGAGTTATTTTTCAGTTTTTCTAACTGTTCTTCTACTTCCTCAAGATCCTGAAATAGTAAATTAACAATAGAGTAGGATAAGAGTTAATCATACAGTAACATCTCAGTATCTTATACATTAATATGCAGCAGTTTGTAGGAAATTGTAGTGAAGAATGTAAAAGTGCTGATCATTTATTGAAGTATGTTTTTATAGTATGCTTCTGAATATTTCAATGCTGACCACATTTTCATACACTATATTATTGCATTTCTATATAACCATACACAATGCATCTAAAGTCATAGACTGACTTTAGAACCAGAAAGATTCAATGAGTTGATTTAAATTTCCAATAAATATTTACTCATCTTGGCACTTTATATTGTGATGACTATCTGTTGCTAACAGAGAGATTAGACCTGAAAATGTTAGAAAAGTGTGATTTGAAGCAGATATTTTTAAACAGTTTTTGAACAGGGCGGCATGGTTTCGTAGTGGTAAGTGGATCCATTTCACAGCAAGAAGGTCTTGGGTTTGATTCCCAGGCTCAGGCATTTGTGTGTGGAGTTTACATGATTTTCCCATTTGCTAGGGTTTCCTCCAGATACTTCGGTTTCCTCCCACAGTCCAAAGACATGCACATTAGGTTAACTGGCTGTTCTAAATTGGTGTGAATGTGTGTGTGTGTGTGTATGTGTGTGTGTGTGTGTGTGTGTGTGTGTGTGTTGGGCCTGTGATGATCTGGCAAAGGGGTCAGGGTGTACGCTGCCTTCACCCAGTGTTGGCCGTGATAGGCTCCAGCCTGCCCGCGACCCAAATAGGATTAAGCAGTTTGCAAATGAGTGAATGGGTGAGTATTAATGATATTAACACATTTATAAATTTTAAATTAAGTGAAGAATGTGCTTGAACTTTTACCAAAGTTCAGTATATTAAGTATGAAATTCTGTACATTTAGTGCTTCAGAGTGTAGGTTAGTGTTAAAATGTCGACTCATGTCACTGACCTTGTCGGCGTCTGTAGCATTGGCTAACGCTGCATCAGCTGCAGTTTTTGCCTCCAAAGCTTGAGCTCTATTCATTTCTGTTTTGTCCTTCAGAGCCTCAATTTCATTTTGAAGTGTTTTGATCAGCGGCATTTTTAATTTATCTTCAGTATTCTTTAATTTTGTGGCACTCTGTTGGCAATCACAGTGATAATTATGAGATCTTCAGTAAAAATACACAATAATAGAACAAACACTTTTACTTAAGGAGATTTTATGTAAAATATTTACCTCGTCAAGTAAATTAGCTGTTACATTTCTGTTGTCTTTACTGCTGTTCAGTTTTTGCTTTATTTTTTCATGGATTTGGGCAGTATCCTTTAGGGCTTTCTCTATGTCACTGACATCGGTCTCCTTAGTTCTGTTTCTAAAATATATCAAAAGCTGAATAATGAGCTACAGGATAAAATATTTGAATGAATTTTAAAAGATCACTCCATGATATTTGCTGTATATGATGCTGATGCACTTACAGGATTTCGTTAGCCTTCTTTTTCAAGTCTATAGCTAATTTAGCATGGTTTTCCAAGTCCTTCAGGTCATCTGTAATATTTGTGAGGTTTTGCATCATTTTCTGAATATCCTGGATCATCTTCTTGATCTCCCCTGCAGAACTAGGAAGTTTAATCGCCAGCACAGCAGAAGCTACCTTTTCAACGTCTTCTAGTTCCATTGTCTCTGCTACAGCAAAAATAGTAAAACAGTAAAAAAATATATATATATTATTATTAAAATAAATAAATAAAAGTTTATATATGTGCATCATACTAAATTTATATTTTATATTATATTTTTCAAATAAATAAATGAATACATTTCAATACAATAATAAGAGTAAAGACATTTGGAAATAAACTTAGTGAATGCCAATTAATAATAATAATAATAATAATAATTATAATAATAACAATTAAAGACAAGAAAAAACATGTCTTACCTCTGAGGTAATCTCTGACACTTTCTACAAGTTTTTTAGTTTCATTCCTGGCCTTTTCAAACTTGTTCTTGCTCTTGATTATCTTATTCATCATGCTCTCTGCCTTGTTTTTCACATCATCATTCATATTTTTGATGTCATTGATCTGAATGTAACAAAGTTATTAAAATATTATTAAATAAGTTTAAACACAGCACTCTTCCATTCAGTATATCCCACTTTTTTATATTAAAAATAGTTATAAATGCATCAAAGAGCATAATCACATCTGAGATGCAAGACAGTATATATGGTGTGGTTTATCATGCCTTCGTTTCTGTATCTGTTAGGTTTTGTTGCAGGCTTTTAATTCCTGGTTTGAGCTTCTTTGCTGTGTCCATGGCGTTGAGGGCAACAGGTAGACTTCCTGTACAAGATGGCCCACCACACTTCCCGCACAGAGCACCACCACACACAGCCTTTTCACACTCTGCATCACCTGGTGCTCCACAAATCTGTAGCACATCAATATACATACATGTCAGGATTGATAAATTGTAAAACCAACTTAAATTCAATGGTCTGGCGACATCTGTTGGTAGTAGAGAGCAAACAGAATAAAAGGGATAAATATAAAAAATATCTATCAACTGAATCAGTAGGTTCTTTCTCTCACCTCCTCATTAAGTTTCGACACACTGAGCCCTTTGACCTTCTTATCCAGTGCATCCAATGGCCTCTGCTGGCATCTTGCCAGTTCTCTTTTTGTGTCCTGTCGGGTCTGTCTGGAAGTGTCTATTTTATTTTTTGCTTTTTTCACCCGCCCTTCATCTTTCAGGGAGTCAGCATGAAGTTTACGGATCTTCTCCAGGGTGTCTGTAACAGAAATGATCACACCATGTACTTTTCACAGGGCCAGTGTGGTATCATTAGGAGACTGAGATGATTTTAAATGACACTTACCATTTATCTCTTTTAGATCTATTTTATGGGCATCTTTAACTTTGTTTTGTAGATCATCCAGTAACCTCTTGAATTCATAATAAATGTTATTAATCTCAGTTTCCAGCAGCTTCGATGGATCAATAATGATTGTGTTTGGATCTGTGGTTTCTGTTAAGTTCCTGATATATAAATGAGAACATTAGAATAGGTTTAAACAATATTTATATGGGTAGTTAATATGCAGATATACAAATAAGAATGTGAGCAGATGCATTTTTGTATAAATTAAATGAACAGCAGAATTATTATAAAATAGGATCATTATTATAAACTGCACCTGATTTGATTCAGGAAATTCTTTACACTTCTCAGATCATCCTGATCATAGCTTAGCATGCTAACCAGGCTCTTAAGCTTCTCATTCAACCTTTGTATCTTTTCCTGATGTCGCTTGTTGCTGAGTAACAGATTTGCACCATGTTTAAAGAGCAGCGGCTGCAATTTTTCCACAGCCTGTGGGATGTCTGTGATATTTTTTCCCCATAGATGGTAACAAGGGTGGCAGGGCTCACAGGCAGGGAAGACTGGATCATGCCCTGGGGCACACTTTTCACAAAAATTGCCAATTACTCCAGGTCGACACAGACACTCACCAGTGTCTGGATCACAACCTGGGTAGACCGAGCCCTGCATGTTACAGTCGCAGGCTAGACAAGTGAGTTGGAGAAAAATGAAATACTAAAATAGTTAAATTAAATAAATAACAGGGTAATAAATTCAAATCACACTGATAGCATGTCTCTAGAGTTAAGTCACATACATATGCACTGAATGTCAGGGTTTCCAAAATGATTGGCTGCACACTCTCTGCACTGTTTACCACCATATCCTGGTTCACAAGGACACTGGCCAGTAATCTGAAAATGGAGGAAGAAAGTAAAAATATCGTCATACATTTCTGTGTATTTGATCAGAGTACAGCTGTGTCTAAAGAGGGTCACCTTGTCACACATATTGCTGACAGAGTGACTCATGTGACAATTACACGGTTGACATCCGGAACTTCCACTCTGATTCCAGTATCCATCCTCACAACGATCACAGTGAACACCTAAAACACCGTGACGGCATGGGCATTGTCCAGTTACCACGTCACATAAGCAGGGGCTACCTAGTGGGCATTTAGTCACATCTGTGCCCTGATGGTCACAGGAGCATTCTGTAAACAGACAAACATGAAGAAGGACAGTCCTAAATATCACATATAGGTGTATGTGTACAGTAGAAAAAAAGTTTCTGACTAAGCTGTTTTTAGGAGATTTTAATATTCATGTAAAATGCATTTTAACTGTGAAACGAATTTTGGTATCTCTGATCATAAGATACTAGTGTTTCAGTTATTTCTTCTCAATAACATGAAGTTTTAAAAGACTGTAATGTCACAATCAGAAAATAATCACACTGATCTCTTTGCATCCACAGAGGCAGCCCCTATCATTCATTCATTCATTCATTTTCTTAACCACTAAATCCTAATTAGGGTCACGGGGAGGCTGCCACCCATTTCAGGGCAGAAACACGGCAATGCAGCTCTTTACTCTTTACGAACGACAGTAATGGTTCATTTCCACGCCTCTCACCATAGACAGTGGGAGGCATGGCTGGCCCTTGATAACCCGGTTAGCTGCGCTGGGTGGATAGCAGTGGATATACCATAGTGTGGCTTGAACCTTTGACCTTGGGATCAGTAATCCAGCACCCGACCACTGGGCCACCACTGTTCCTAGCCCCTATCATAATATTTTCAATCCTACCATTAAGTAGTTCATTCTGTATGACTCTGCTGTATGAAAGCTACTAGTCAGCAATTCGAACATTTCAGCAGATCTTCTACAGTACAAGAAGGCTTTAAGCAAGCTAAGACTGACTATTACACCACTGTCAACAGAAATCTCCAGAGAAAACCCAGGGCTGTTTTCTTCAATAATCTGCAGCAACTTGCTAATGGAGTTTCGTCAGGATCCGTCACATAATATTAATTAATATTGAAATTAATAAATACATTAAAAATGTTTACTTTAAGCATTGTGTTAAACATTTAAGAAATATTGCACTAATAATATACATACCATGCAATTATGAAAAAAGAAAAACAACCCTCCATACCTCTGCAGTCCTGGAGCAGTGCGTTGCCGTGGTATCCTGGTTTACAGGTCTGGCACTGAGGCCCATGAGTGTTATGCAAACAGCGGAGACATTTGCCAGTTAAAGCATCACATGCCTCACTATCATTGGGATCAATGTTGTTGTTGCAGGGACACTTTTTGCATTTAGCATTCGGCAAAAGCAGGTTACCATAGTGACCAGGTGCACACTTATCACAGCGTAAACCTATGATTGAAGAAAAAATTTACTGCATGTGAATACATTTGTCTCTGACAAATCAAGCTGCAGCTTTATTGGATCTGTATACTTTTTGAAATTTAATGAAACCAGTGAATTAATGTCAAGAAAATATCATCACTGAGACATTCTGTATTGCTTGATAAGCAGTGTGTGTAAATAGGTGACAACTCAGACCTTGATGCCCCTTGTTGCACTGACAGGACAGGGTTAGAGAATTTGGGTCCTTGCTGCAGGAGTGGGCAAAGAAACGGCTGCTGCCTTTCACGTCTGGACATAGGCATGGCTTACAGGGTTCCTTTGCTACAGGATCACCGACATAACCTTTAACACACCTGACAGGCAACAGAGAACATGTATGCAATACTTTACACAACAAATTCAAGCATCATGAATTTTTTACCTGATTGCTGAGTCAAACATTTTGAGTCAGATTTTTTCCTTATTTTATTTTGTTAATATATCAGAAGTCGTACCTTTCACAGTGGGGCCCAGTTGAATGACCCCTGCAATTTAGACAGACCCCAGTAATCGGGTCACAGAGGTCAGCCAGGCCGTTACACTGGCAACGTCTGCAGTCAGGAAAACCATAGAATCCAGGCAGACACCTATCACATCGTTGACCTGTGACACCATTATGGCATTGGCACTGTCCGGTTTTATGGTCACAGAACTCAGCTTTGGATCCTGATGGCTCACAGTTACATGCTGAGGAAAAAGGAGAAGTCATATGGGTCATATTGACCAATCACACATTGGACTTGTTGATAAAGCATCTATGTTATTAAAATTCTTGTACAAACAACAATTATTCACCCGCACTTGGATGTATCTCTCCATTGTCTACCTGTATGTGCATTACTCACGTGAGCAGCCATTTTGTCCAAACCCATAGGTCAAAGGGGCGCATGTGTCACAGCAGCGGCCAATCACATTGGGTTTGCAGTCACATTGTCCACTAAATCTACTGCAGGATGAGCTGAAAGACCCCTCAAGATTACATCTACAAGCTGGAGGAAAACACACACACACACACACACACACACACACACGTGATTATTATTGGACTGTACACTGCTACCCAAAAGTGCCCTCTCTTGAATAGGGTACTACATGATATGAAATGCTGAGTAAACTTATGTGGCTCAGTTTTATTCTTTAATTTGTTTCCCAGGCATGATGATGTGCTAATCATTTGGCAACCGCCTGGTTGAGCTTGTGCTTTCACATATTCATATCAAGTTGATATCACATTGTATCAGTTCAGTCAGGCCCAGTGAGTTTATTGCTTTTATACAGATAGCATTACTTCTATGTTTCTATGGAATATGTTGATAGGATACTCACGAATTGCACCATTATGTATGTATGCTGACATGCTGGCTACCAGTTTTTCACACACTTCAGGTAGGGTATGTTCTCCTGCCTGTGCACCCAGCTCCACACAGCGATACTGCTGGTACTGAGCCAGGGTTGCATCAGAGCAGAAATTTGGCAGAGACTCCATCTTTGGAATAAGCCCCATCTGTGGATTATTGGTCGAGTACACAACAACCATTAAAGTTTGTAACCTAGTTTCGTTTTATTTTGTGACTGATCAATCAAGAGTGGTGGAAATGCAGAAAATGTAAGCAGCTTACAGAATCAATTAGAATATGTGAGCTGCAGTAAGGGTCAGGATTTTCAAATGTGATATCCACAAAGTACCTCACGCCAGAGCTGAGACATACGGACGGTTCCAACATGGCTGCCCTACATGTAAACAACCATTAGAGAATAGCAGAGAAAATTAAAAAGAGACATAACAACAGCAAACTGTTATAAAGAACATTCCCTGAACAGCAGTCAGAAGAATACTAATTCACTCAGAGGAGGGCTGCAGGTTTTCTTTCAACTCATACTTAATGAGTTTGTGTTTGGGCTTCAGATTATGACTCCTGCTTGGTTGAAATGAAAACCTGTATCAACACTACCCCTTTATGAATAAGCCTGGATACCCTGGGATATATGAATTAATTAATTAATTCATTCATTCATTCATTCATTCATTTGCCGAACCGCTTAATCCTGCTTGGGTCACAGGGAGACTGAAGCCTCTCTCAGCAGACTCTATACAAAGACGATGTACACCCTGAGCAGCTCGCCAGTCCATTTCAGGGCAATACACACAAAACCACTCACACTCACACCATAGGGCAATTGGAACAGCCAAATAGCATAATGTGCATGTCTTTGGACTGTTTTACTTAACAAAGGATTTATTTTAGATTGTTCTATGGCACATCCATCACAAGGCTCACCTTCTAGAGCTAGGAAGTGTAAAAGTCTTCTCTGATGCATCAAATGGACAGTTTTCATCAGGAGATCCTAATGGCATAATTTTTACATTGGCTGTCCAATCATCTGTGGACTACACACATACAGTAACAAACCACACATTCTTATTAGTACAAGATAAATCTCACACCCATTATTAATCACAATTTCTGTTTATACAATATATATTCTTTATCTGCAACCGCATCTGTGCGTATGCTTATGGGCTTTGAAGTCATACGTGATCCCCATTGATGACAGCACAATGAATCGTCATTCTTAGATATCTAGAAACTCCCCATCATACGTCACAATATTAATGATACTACAAAATTTATTTCTGTTTATGAGTTGTAGAACTGATGTACTTTAGTTACAATATATAATATATTTTACATGCCCTGCCAAAAAAAAGGTCACCATCTGTAGTTAAATGAGCAAATAGGGGAGAGGCTCTGGATAATTGCTTCAGTAATTTATATGTTTCTGCCGGACAGCTTGTTACTTAACCATAAAGGAAATCGGTTTGCATCAACCTTGCAGAAGCGCTGAACATATCAAACGATGCTTTACTCAGCTGCAGCACGCGCTTAGCAGAGCAAAGTACCTATAGGTCATGCAGAAGCCTACATTATACAAGCGTGGCACCTCATGTAACACCACCCACCCATTCAAGATCACACGCCTTTCCATATATGCTAAAGTACTCTGGCATACGTCTTTCACTTTTATAGAGAAACATTCATTTAATTAATAAAAAAATACCATCACTGTGGACACATGTAAGGTATCCTTTTCATTCAGTAAATCAATTGAATTGACAGATTTTATTTTTTTATTTTACAACCATCTGGCTTTAACTGATGCAGTGAGTGAGTGCCTTATATTTTCATTAAAAATAAATAAATAAATAAGAAAACCCCCACACATATTCCATGTTTTTGGAAACGACGTCACTGTATTTCAGAAAGGTTGAATTATTGGCCTGTGTCAAATCAATAAAACAACTAAGGAGAATGCTGAAATTTTTAAAACCATTCAAGAACTGTCTGTGTTATTAAACTTGGAAGGATACATTTATACAACTCTGGACTGAAATCAAAGTTTTTTTTCTCAGGGCAGTATATATAAAACTATACAAACCTGTGGCTCATAGTGAACAACAAGATGATAGTTTAGAGTTAAAGGGATGTTGGTGACAATGAATCGGAGTCCT
Organism: Neosilurus mollespiculum; assembly: GCA_030014195.1. Lineage (NCBI taxonomy): Eukaryota > Metazoa > Chordata > Actinopteri > Siluriformes > Plotosidae > Neosilurus > Neosilurus mollespiculum. The sequence goes on from JAQMYF010000007.1 coordinate 12,487,773, forward strand.
GCTCCATCCTGAACCTGCACAACTCCTGGTCCAGTCCAAGTAATAGGTTTGTCTGGGGTTTGTGGTCGTAGGATGACCTGATGAAGGGATCCTGGCTGAAGGGAAATGGTTCTCTGGAGGAGTAAACAACAATTTCACACAGGTTGCTAAAGTTTAAACAACATGCCACACTTGTTTGAATGGTATATTACTCTGACTGTACCTGGCCTTGTCTCCGCTTTCGACGGCTTTCACGCTTAACCACCACAAACCTCCCATCTCTGAACTCAACATCATAGCCTCTGCTTCTGAAGTAGGTCACACAGCTAGGCAGAGTGACAGCAGGAGGAGCAGTGTAATATGCTATAGGAGGCAGATTATTCTCATATGTATTTTCAGAGGGATAAGGGTTATAAGGCTCCCGCACTGTTGGCTCAGGTTGGTAATAAGTCGACGGTGTAGGCTTGCGAGTGCCTGGGGGACAATATGGAAGGGGACGAGATGCAGTAGGGACCAGGGGTGGTGCAGGGGAAGCATCAGGTTTAACCTATAAATGATAAGTATAATTCTTGTTATTTACCTAATCATAAAGAATGAAGCTGTGCTTTGTGTGGATTCTCACTATTATTACAATTTAAAGGCTGTAGACAGTGTGAGAAAATAGGCAATTCTCAATATTAGAAATATATGCAATTTCCATTGTGGTCACATACCAGTTCAAAGGAGCATTTGGTGTCCAGAGGAACAGCATTTTCAGCCTCATAGAGATAAAAATCAAGAGGAGCCAAAAAGTAACCCGGAGCAGGTTCACTACAGCGACGTCCCATCATATTGGCTCTGCACTGACACTGACCATTCTCTGAGGCACATCTAAGTATACATGCATAAATACAAACATACATACTCGTGCTGTAGTTTCCCAGAGGATAAAAAATGTTCCGATAAGAGTTTAGTTAAGCCTGCCAGCTTACAGAGTAGTGAAGGCTCCTCCTATGTCACAGTCACAAGGTAGACAACCATAGACCGTATTTCCTAGTCCCCAGTATCCTGGCTAAAAATAAACAAACAAACAAAAAAAAACAGAACATAATTTTCTATGAAAGTAATCTTTATTAGATTTGTGCTTAACATTTTGTCAAGTATTTTGCAAGAAGGAATAAGGGATTTGCTGGACTTACTAGACACTGGTCACACTCTGGTCCATAGGCAAAATGTTCACAGTTACACTGGCCTGTGTCCTGGTCACAAGGGGAGGTGCTTACAGTGCCCAAAAAGTTACACATACACCCTAGTCATGTCCACAAAAGAACAAAAGAGGGTTAGCAACAAATAATTTGTACAGAAGGACACATTTTCTTTCTGAATGTTCTTCAGTTTGCAATTTAAAAGATTTAGAAATCCAAATGTATGAAACCACTTAAACTTTAATAATTCTACCAAAAACCTTGGAGTCAACTAATGGCATTAGTACCTGATTTTACACAGCAAAAATGACATCAAATCAAGGAAAACTATCTTGAATGAAATGCAGATATACTTACATGCATTTATTTACTCACTCACTTACTCATTTGCCCAGCCATTTAATCCCCTAAGGTCGGGGAGAGGCTGGAGCCTATCTCAGCCAACACCGGGCAAACCCTATATAGCACCCTAAATAGCTGGCCAGACCATCACAGTGCAACATAAACAAACAATCACACTGACACTCACATTAAGGGGCAATTTAGAGCACCCAATTAGCCTAACGTGCATGTCTTTGGACTGTGGGAGGAAACCAAGAAAGCCTCTTTTAAAGTTTTAATATATCATCTATTTGTTTTACTTTAGTTTGTTTTATATTAATCATAGCAATTAATAATAAAAAAAATAATAAATAGCATGACTAAATAACCAATGACTTTATTTAAGATTTTTTTTTGCAGAAACGTCTTTTTTGTTGTAGTACAGAGCGAAGCAGAAGATGATCTCTTACTCTGACAGCCATAGGGGTCTTCTTCTCTGAGTCTATAGAATCCAATCTTGCACTGGTCACACCGCACACCTTCTACATTCTGCTTACACACACACTGACCACTCACTGGATCACACAGCCCGCCATCCACAGACCCTGCAGATTGGCAGGTGCAAGCTGCAGGGAAATAGAATAAAGAGTCCTTAGAAGCATAGAAAAATTCTCTGTTAATACATCTAACTAATATCATTAAAGTGATGATGCCTTCTGTTTTTAAATACACTCACGTATACAGGCAAAAGGATCATTTTGAGAGAGCAGAGGGTCCTTGTAGAAGTGTGGCTTGCACTGTTCACACTGAGCACCTATGCGATTGTTTCTGCAATCATCACACACACCACCACTGACCTGCCCAGTGCTTATGTAGCGCTGTAGGTCAAAGTGACATTGTTCAGAGTGGCCATTGCAGTTGCACCCTGTAACAAAACATGGGAACACGCAACCATTATTTACTTTCTATTATGTAAGTAAATCTAGTACCTCTAATATAAGATCCAATTCAACTACTGATTTTGCAATTATTATTATTATTATTATTATTATTATTATTATTATTATTATTATGTTATAATAATGTTGTTGTTGTCTGAGAATCAAGTTTACTTTTGCAAACTTGCAGGTCATTGCCTCCAGCTGGCCTCCAGGGGGCATCATTGTAAAAATCCTGGCATCTCTCACAGTTGTTCCCCATGGTGTTATGTTGACACACACATCGGCCATGAATCTATGAAAAAAAAAAAAGGCTCTGTTGCACCTGGTAATACATATAACATACCAAACATTTCAAAAAAATACGGCAAGTCAATAAGAGCTTTCTCGCCACAATACTGATCAATACTTTTGTTTTTGTCTGTCGTGTTTGTTTTCATTTATTCAATTGCTGAACCACTTCATCCTTTCAGGGTCGTGGTGATGCTGGAGCCTATCTCAGCTGACACTGGGCCAAGGCAAGGTACACCCTGAACAGCCCATCGGACCATTGCAGGGCCAACACACACACAAGCATTCCTACGGGCAACTTGGAACAGCCAATTAGCCTAATGTGCATTTTTTTTTTTTTGGACTGTGGGAGGAAACTGGAGTACCTGAAGTAAACCCATGCAAGCACAGGGAGAACATGCAAACTCCACACAGAAACACCCGAGCCTGGGACTTGAACCCAGAATCTTCTTGCTGTGAGGCCGACGTGCTACCCACTACACTGCCTTGCTGCCTTAGCCAGTCTTAGCCCTTGCTCCCTCTACCCATTTAAGTGATAAAACAAAACAAAAACAGACGTTTTTTAGACATGCTACAATTTTGTGGCTTGTGCTAAAAACGTCTGTAGCACCAATGCCATATGCAAAAAATTAAGGTATATTTGGATTCGCAATTAGTGTTCAACATTCTAATACTCTTTGTTTAATAAAATGAATATATAGAAATATATAGAAATTCAGAAATTGCTCACCATGCCAGGTTCATTCAAAGTATCTCCACGTGTGTTATAAACAGGTATACACTCGCTGGCATGGCCATTGCAGAAGCAGCTTCCTCTGACCACCATCTCATAAAGAGCATAATAATATTTCTCCTGAGGGTTTCTTTTCTTCCGCCCCAACAAGTCATCACCCAGCGTCAGTAAACGTGTAAAGTTCACTCGTAGGTTTGTTATAGTGATGAGCTCTAAAAGCAAAGCATAATTCTGAATAATTCTACTCATTATCTTATTATATTATATTATTTTATGTCATTTATGGTTTATTTATATAACAGATACTGTACATTTTACCAAAAAGTTGTATTGCACATTCATTAAATTCCTTTCAGTGATAGAAAATGGATTTCTAATTAATGTATAGTAAATGCATTTATATTACATAAATATTTGCAAGTTATATAAGTTGAAATAAATTTTACAAGCTAGAAATGTACAGTAACAAATCATAGATAGGGTATCCTCTCAGATCCAAAACAAAACCCAAACAAACAAACCAAAAAAACCTTTCTTAACCTTGAATTGTAGGGTCAAATGGATCTTCAATCTGAAAGTTGGGGTCTAATGCCTTTAACACCACCTGTAAAGAATTTACAATACTGTATTTAGAAATACACATTATAGAGTGGTGAACATTTACTGAAAAGACAAATATTGAAAGAGGTTGTACTTCGC
>JAQMYF010000007.1:12511424-12530652 GCA_030014195.1 Neosilurus mollespiculum
CGTTGATAGTGGGGCTTGAACCCCCGACCTTGGGATCAGTAATCCAGCACCTTACCACCAGGCCACCACTGCCCCAAGTTTTTGTATATACTACATTTAAACAAAAAAGTAAACTGCGTTTTTTATCATTTTTTTTTTTTTTTTTTTTTTTTTTTACATATTTTAACCATTACAGAAGCAGGTCAGGTTGTCTCTGCATGCTCTGAGCAGAGGTAAGTGCTGTGTAGCTAATGGTGTCTGTTTAGCCTACACATTCAGAGTTTAGTACATAATACAAGGAAACATAAATAAACCACGCTGCATAAAAGGTGTGGGGAATTTTTGTCATTTAAAGTGTTAGTGAATATACTACACAGAAACACAAGAAAAACAAACTAAAATGAAATTTTTATGGTTTATTTATTTGAAAGGTGTATAATGATGACTCTGCCTGCTCTATGTGACTAAGACAAACCGTGAATGCCCGTCATTTTAATTCCAGCATCATCCACTCGGGACAATATTTGTTAATCCCAAGATAGCAAACCAATCAGATTCATTCCTACATTCCCTTGTAGAATATACCAAGTGCAACTGGTGTTTATATTCACTCAAGATAAGTTCAATCAGACAAAACCTACCTGGTTTCCTATTGTAGGTGTAACAGCACTGCTTTCTGGAGTGCTGGCTAGAGCCAGAGCTGTAGCGAGTTCACTCTGAGTGATTGGCCTGGGCCCTACTGCTCCACTGTACCCTAATGTAACAGGTCTCAGGCCTGAAGAACCTGCAGAGCTTGAGGATGGTCCACTGCGGTTCTGTTACAGATCAGAACAATAAACTGAGAGAAAAGAGCACAAGGCAAAGGCATATTCTTTACAATAAATATGTCTTTGAAAGAAAAACATATTTTAATTATTGCTTACAGACTGGAATTCCTCCTCATCGTCCGACATGCCTTCAAAGAGAAACCCACCTGCAAATGGAATAAGTGTTTTTGCTACAGGTGCTTTAATGTATCATGGTTCTGTATTATAGTGATTGGTTTCATAAAATATAACATCTTTTTAACACATTCCCAGGATTTATTTTAAATTAAAATATTTTTTCATGGCTTTTAATAATATAAAGTATACTTTAATACACTTTAGAAGATACAGAATTCATCCATCAATATTTTTACCCATAACACTGTTCAGCCTCGGCAGGAAAAACCCTGAAGATAATTATAAATGAAATATCTTATTTTAAAGCCTCATGTTACCTGGCATGTCACTGTAGGTACTGGAAGACACATTTCTAGAGGAGCTAGCACTCTGCTGAGTGGGAACACTGCCAGCTACAGAATGCAGCACCAGAATAATGGCATTAACCAATGCTGGGTGTGAACTTATCAACCTAGGAGAGGCACAAAAAGATGAGGAAATAAACCTGCTTTTAATTTACTACTTGCATCATTTTAAAAACTGTGATTCACCTGGACAGAGAATGGAGCAGTACCTCTGTGTATGTATATTGCAGAACAGAATTTAAAATCATGCAATTTTTTTAAAAGAGTCCACTGTTTTACTCACATGTCAAGCATGTTTGGGTCTGTGAATTGCACAAAGAGGTCCTTATCTTGAAGCACACCTAAAAAAAACAACACTTCATATAAAACCAGGTGCTTCTGGGAGCTTGAAAATTGTAAATAACAGGGATGAGAACAGGCTTAGAAGAAAAGGGAAGAAAATGGTTTTTTTTTTAAGTATATCTCAAATAATACAAAAATATATTTTACAAAAAAATCAAATATACATAATTACACAAAATAACTTAAAATATTTTAAGAAAACTACATGTAATAAAACAAAATGCCTAAGACCAAATTAATAATTTGAAGTCCAAAATCCAGTATTTTAGTTATTTTCCTGTACTGAAATTAACATATGCATTAATATGCAAATACATTTACAGAGCAGTTCCATATACAACTTTTTTAAAGCATGGGCTGCACTATACACTATATAATCTCATTTTAAATCTATTAATATTTTCACAGTATTTAAAAACACACAAACATCTCCATACCTGCATTAACAGAAAAATATAGAAATCCATCAGCTGTGTGTGTGGGTGGGTGTGTGTGTGTGTGTGTGTGTGTGTGGTCTGCAGCACACATCCCTGATAAAACACAATCGTATACACCCCTGATAAAACGCATCAAATCGGCGGACCGACGGTGTCCCTTACCTAGCAAACGGGTCTACATGCTCAACATTAGCTCTTAAAATCGGGGGGAAATTCAAGAATAACTTGAAGTCAGAAACTTAGAAAACTTATGTAGGATGAACATTTTACAGAACAACTATGAATACTATCTTTGTTACAGGAGAATCCCCATATAAAGTTGCTTGTGGTTATACAATACGTTTGACCTCGTTTCTGAAGAACCATTCATCGCTTTTCTTTTTGCTTTGATGTCAAAATTTACCAGGCGCTGCTCACTTCTGTTGATAATCTGACCTTTGCTCGCTGTGCTATGGCGAGATGACCAGACAGGTATACCGTATTATGATGCCTGACATGCGCAATAAACAAGAAACAGCTGTATTTCCCTCGACTAGGTGATATCAACAACCACACAAACAACACATGGGTAGCACTGCGCATGTTTGGATAAAATAGGACCAGTGATGACAGCGCTCCTGTCAATGCACGCACCCTCAAATCATTGTCTGTTATGTAAACTGTATTCCACTATCCAGAAAAATTCATTGTACATTTGTACTTGTTTCAGCTAAAAATACAATTAATGCAAATCCTAAAGATAATAAATAAAGAGGTAGCCTACCTAGAGCCATGGCATCACTACTCAAGCCAGGTGTTGCCACAATGATTTGATCCAAAGATTCCTTGTTATTCAGCATCTTAAAAACCTGAATAAACAACAAGAATCCACAGCCAATATTAAAACATACCAGTTTATAAAAACAGGGTGCTGTTTGAGAGTGGTACAACAGCTGATCATACCGAGTCTCTGTAGGCTGTACTGGTGTGAAGAGCTGCCTGCAGCACACGGAATTCTCTTGCGGCTGTCACTCTGTCCACCGGCTCTATAATGATACAGTTAGGAGGTACATTAACCGACCGTACAGAAAAAAGAACTACACAAACTGGACTTACAACAATGAAACAAATCTACGCTCTAAACCACCTGAAGAACCAACATACACAGCTCTTGTAATCAAAATCAATCAAAAGATTCATATAAAATATGTGTTTTAAGGAGCCCACCATTACAATAGGGACAAGTGGATTGCTCCAAGATGGGGCAGGGGGGGAACGATCAGTTGACATGCAGAACAATCATTTACTTTATTTTCACCACTTCATCCTGCCCATTGCGCACTGCTGTGGTGAATCCAGACCAGGAACTCTAATTGTATATATCCAGGACATTCGTCCATCGCAGGACTCCATGCACACACTCATTTATACCTAGATAATATGTATAGACGGACGGAATGGGGCGTAGTGCTTAGAATGTATGCCTCACAGCAAGAAGGTCCTGAGTCTAGGGGCTCGGGTGTTTCTGTGTGGAGTTTGCTTGTTCTCCCCATGCTTGCGTGGGTCTCCTCCGGGTACTCCAGTTTCCTCCAACAGTCCAAAGACATGCACATTAGGCTTACTGGCTATCCCAAATTTCCTGTGAGTGTGAATGGTATTGTGTGTGTTTCCCTGTGATGGTCTGGCAAGCTGTTCAGGCTGTACCCCGGCTTCACCCAGTTTTGGCTGAGATAGACAACAGCCTCCCCGCAACCCTAATAGGAGTAAACGTTTCGGCAAATGAGGGAGTGAGTAATATGTATAGACAATCCACCTGACAATGAGTGGATTCCATTTCATTCCTTGAACGACTTCATCCTATTAGGACTCTTGAGTGAAGGCGGGTTACACTTTGAACAGCACGCCAGTCCATCACAGGAACAAAACAAACAACCATTTACACTCACTTTGAAACAGCCAATTATACTAGTGTGCATGTCTTTGGACTGTGGGAGGAAACCTGATTACCCGAAGGAAACCCACACAAGCACAGGGAGAACATGCAAACTCCACACAGAAATGCTCTCACCGAGCCTGAGACTCGAACCCATGGCCTTCTTGCTGTGAGGCGTACATATTAACCACTACACCTCCATGCCTCCCAATGTAAGCAGACGAGATACAGGAACTGCCCTGCAGTATGAATGTGTGTGTATGCGTGTTCATGTTATCATATTCTGGGTGTATTCTGGCCTCCTGTTCCCAGGCTAAAGCGATTTAATATAAGACTCCTGGGTGGCGCATCAACAGGGTGCGTGACTATCAACCAGGAGATCACAAGTTCAAATCCAGGTTGACCGGGAGTCCATGGGAGCTAATTGGGAGGGAGGGAGGGATGGCATACGCCCCTGTCACGGCGATCACCAGCCAATCCATGAGTCTCTGTGAGCTCATTCGTACAAAGGGGCGGATAGCACTTTCCCTCTGGGTGTGTCAGGCTGCTCTGTAGCAGCAGTTCGTAAAGAGGTGGGTGGCAGCATCGCATGTCACGGAGGGGGTATGTGCATGCTTATGCCCCTCCCTGGTTGGTGGTGGTCGTCGTATATGATAAGGCTGGGAATTGGATACGGCTAAATTTAGGGGAGAAAAACAGGGGGAAATCTTTGAATTTTTAAATATAAGACCCAGTTAATCAGTGTCAGCACTGGGTTGATTTCCTACCTGGTTGAACTTCAGGTTCTGGCCATGACTTCCTCAGGATGTGTACAGTTGATCCTGACTGGATGCCATAAGAGTCTAAAGTGAGTTCATCCCTGAGCTTCCTGCCACAGTACACCAACTCTGCAATGCACACGGGTTTCACAAATCATCTCACAGGAAATGCGTTACATGCACTCGTTTAAAAGGTTCTGAACCCAACAGTCACTGCTGTAACCCACCGATAAGCTCAGGATCTGGAATAGTATCCGGTAGCTGCACTGAAACCAGCTGCTTGAGAGTCGCGACGCGGTACTGACCGGGCGGGACATCTCCGGGTTCTGATTCTGGAAACTGAAGCACTGACTTCGGAAGGGAAGGATGGTCCATTAATTTCAGAGACAGACGCCACTCGGAAACGGCCATATTCCAGGTGCCAGGGGCAGAATACAGAGTAATGAATGCCTCACAACAACACGGACAGGAATTACAGCAAGGTGCTCTATCTAATAATTTATTATAAACAAGGAGTGACAGCTACAAGAAGGATTACGGTAAAAAAAATAAAATTATTAAAATAAACAAAAATTAAAAAATAAATGTATATATATACATATGTAGCTATATTAAATCCTTATAAGATATAGTTACAGTAATGAAGTTGTACACTGGCGACATCATCCTTGTTTTCGTTTGTGCGGAATGACGTAACAGTGAACGTGACGGTTGTTGATGGGTTTTGTAGTCCTTGATGTCATCTCTGGGTTTTGTAGTCCAATACGTCATCTCTGTTGAGGCTGGTGTCCGGAAGGGGTCGCTGTTGCACACACGCAACAAAAGAGTCAAAGCCACGAGGAAGAACATTTACACTATGAAATTTATCAAGTTTCTGTGTAGAGTTGGCATGTTCTCCCTGCGCATGCATGGGTTTCCTCCACATACTCAGTTTCTTTCCACGCTTCAAAGATATTAGGCTAGTTGGCTGCCCCCTAGGTGTGAGTGTGATTGGTTGTGGGTGTGTTGGCTGAGTTGGCGATGGACCGGTGATCTGTTTTCAGGCCCAGCCTTCGCCCAGTGTCGGTTGAGGTAGACACCAGCCTCTCCGTAGCCCAGTAGGATTAGGTGAGAGAGTGAGCAGTTTGTGGCAGCTGGGTGGTACTGGAGCTTGAAACCCCAACCTTCATTTTAGTAACCCAGAACCACTGAGCCACCGCTGTCGTAAATGATGTTACAGTACCCATAAACCCATAAGATAGTCTGAGATGAAGACTTTTGTATTACTTTGATTTGAATGTTGGTTACAAGTCAATTAAATGTAAATCTTCATATGTGGCTCTTTATTTGCATTTGGACCCATTTGCACATGTAACATTAAAAATCTAAATTTAAAAATTGCCCATGCAATTGTATGTCCGACTTAATAACTGTTTAAAGTGTAAGTCAAAATAATAATAAAGACAATTTCAGTATGTTACAAAGCGTACTTTCTTGTTTGACTTTATTCATACTGAAATTGCAGATTGTCCGGCATGAAAGTCGGACATATCTGGTCAAGTTCAGTCACTGGCTTCACAAATAAATATTACAAATTCGTACCGCTGTTTTTGATTACAAAAAGAAATTTGGAGTGTGAAAAGGATGGCTAATGTGTGGTTTTGCTAATTTTATTATATTTTGATGCAAAAAAATCGCATTTTTAATGAGATAAGCCTGTGAATGTAACGTCTGTCAAGATCCATATATTTGATATCTTGGTCTATATGATGTACATACCGGCAAATATCTGTACTTGGTTTTAGTAAACTGTAAAGAAGGTAGCATTGGTCCTAATTGTCCTAAAACAATCCATACAGGTAGTTCTATCAACATGAATAAAACACAGGTGAAATGTCTGTCTATCCAATTACATGTTACGTTCAGTTATACATTGGTTAACACGTCAGTGGAAAAAAAACCAAGACCAAGAAAGACCAAGTCTCAGGAATATTTATTACTTCTGGACATGCTCAGTGGACACTTTTCCGACTTCCTTGATTTTAGCCACAGGTGACGTGATGTGTCCGTCAGTATTACGTGATATTAATTTAAAGTGGCTTTAGAATTTATTCTGTGGATAATATTATCTTTTAATGAACATTATTGCTTTCTTTAGAGTCCTAACTTTGTAAATTATGAAGAACTTTAATTGTTTTTATGGTTTTAAAAATTCTAATAAATGTCCCCCAGACCAAATAATGAGCCATGTACAGTTTACTTAATTGTTTAATTACCATCCTGATTTGAAGGATTATTCTATACTGAATATTTTGTAAGGCACAATATAAGGGAATGTTTAGTTTTTCTGCTGTCATGCTGTTATCCTCAATAACAGATGGTTGCTTGGTTGGATGTGCTTTTCAGTGAGTGTCATTGCCACAGAATAGCGGAGTTGGCAGAGACTGAGCGAAACTGTAGTCCACTCAAGCAAAAGCAGCATTTTCAAGTTACCCTAATAACATCCAGTAATATTCACCAGCATCCAGGATTATCTGTTCCAAATACAAGCATTAGGTGACGTAGAGATCAGTTAATTTAACAATTTATGCTCAGAAACTTACCTGCAAGAATGGCAGATTAGATGCCTGAATAGTTCTAATGGTTTATTACAGATTGAGAACAGGTCACTTAGGCATCTCATCATAGCTCTGAAGTACTCCGCAGCATTAAAAGAACAGGCCAGAGCAGAACCATTCATCAGCCGAACCACTGAAGTACACACTTCTTTTATAAAATAATAATAATAATAATATTATTTCTTTTGTCATTAATTGACAATTGCAGAAACAATAGCAGAAACTTCAACACAGTTTAACATGAAGTCTAGTTGGTTATAACTGGAATGTTAACTGGAATGTTAAGTATGTAACCAGGGATCTATAATTGGAGGAACAACAGTAGATGTTGGCGATTTGTGTTGATATCAATAATCAGGGGAGGATCTTGATGTCACAGTGACCATTTGTAGGCAAGGGGTCACATTTACAAAGTAGTAGTGTTCAGTAAATCACCAGTCTTCTGGAAGCCCTTAGTCAGTGCTAGATGGTGCCTTCCATTTTTAAATGAAATTTTAGATTTAAGTTAGACTTGAAGATCTGATTATTGTTCTTCAGTTGCTGATATAAGGCACAGGATTATATGGAAAAAAACCCCCATGAAATATGAAATATTAAATAAAGCTCCTTTTTTCCCTTTTCACCAGTAACCTAAATTCTGATATTTAATGTAACTTTACACTGGCTTTCATTAATTGTGTCATAGAGGTGCTGCTCCAAAAAGGCCAAGATTTTTTGCCAGGAATCTTCCTGAGCCTGACTGTGAGCCTGCATCTGTCCACCCCACTGAACCATCACTGAAAAGAAAACCAATATAGCCGTCATTACATTACTCTCAATTATTACACTCAATTTTCAGGTCTCAAGGCCAAATCCATCACCATATTTTTGGATTCCACTGACACTGAGGTTGGTCCAATCTCAGTGTTCCATCCCAGACTTAAAACTTTATTTCCCTCTCTGTCTGTCCCCTATACAACTATGATGATGGGAACTATGACCTGCTTTGGAAAATCTTTAAATAAATTTTTTTGGACTGACAACAATAATTTTACATACATCCGGACAGTTAAACATATTACCTCCAATCAAGTGGTAAAACCTGACTGAAGCAACGTTTCTGGTGGCCCACCATGGATGCTGACACACTTCTGTCACCACCTGTACCATGTATGTCCACATAAAAGTTTTCCATCAACCACCTGCTGGGCCACTTTGTTCCATGACTGTTCCTGGCATCTATGGTCTCACATGGCACATGATTTCCTCACTGGCCTCCATCCTTCTGAAGGTAACACTGTTATAGTCACCACAGTGGATCACTTCTCCAGAGCAGTTCACTTTGTGGTGAATCCAAACCTGCGAGCTTCTTTGCCCACCTTGTCTTATGTTTTCATGGTATCCCCTCAGCCATGGTCTCAGACTGCAGCTCCCAGTTCATTCACAACTATGGAGTGCCTTCTGTGAAGCCCTCAGAGCCTTGCTGATTCTCTGAATTGGTTTCATTCGCCAGCCAGAAAGAGCCAATCAGGACCTTTAAACCATATTCCACTGTCTCACTACCAATAATTCAACTTCCTGAAACTCAGTACTTACCTGGGTTGACCAGCATTATGTCCCTAGCCACCTTTAGAATGCTCATTGGGTTATCATCCCACTCTGTTCGCATCCATCATGATATTGCATTTGGACTCAGCTGTTCCTCGTGTCATAATCATATACAGTGATTGGCTCAGTACAAGTATACTTACTAAAGAGCCTCTGAGAAAGAACATGTGCACATACATGAAATTAACAGGGAAAATTAGGTAAAATTTAAACCTGCAGAAGTGTTCAACTCCATATTCATAAAGTTTCAACACTCTGTTCTTTTATTGATACTGGTCTAAATGGAGTGGCAAAATTTCAATTCAGGAGCACAGTCTAATAAATTATACATTAAACTTCAGGCAGTACATAACCTTTAGTCCTTGTCTCTGCCAGTATGAAGTTGCTGGCTTGGCAGTGTGGACTGTAAGGGGGCTCGATGAGGTGGCCAGCCCCAGGGTAGGATAATACAGTCAACAGGTGACTATTTCCACCTCGCTCCATCATCTGCTTCACATGGTGGGGAAATGTGGGAAGTACAAAGGAAAACAATGGACACTGACCATAAATTACATATATTGTGTTATAGTTGTGATTTGAAACCCAGAACTCATCTGTTATTTCTTAGGATGATTCTGAATTCAAAAAGATGAAACTAAACATGGATAAAACCTCAGTGTGAGAAAAAGGCGTCATTCTTAGATTTAGAGAGTTCACAACAACAGATTATAAAGTAAACATATTCATCAACTATATGTTAATCAGGAGACTAAACTATTTCCCCTGCTCACATCTTCTGCTTACTCTGATGTCGGAGGACTTTTATCATCTTCCCCAACAATCAATAAAATGAGACATTTGATATGATCCACGTGGTCAAAACATACACAGTGACTCAAACAGTCAGCAAAAAAATGAAAACATTAAAAATATGCTCTTTTATGAACCCTTACTGTGTGAGAGTGAATGGTTGTGTGCGTTGGCCCTGCGATGGCCTGGTGAGCTTTCCAGGGTGTACCCCACCCTCGAGTAAGCTAAGTACCCTGCCCAGAGTCGGCTGAGATGGGCGCCACCCTCCCCGTGACCCTAATTAGGTTTAAGAGGCTTAGAAAATGAATGAATGAATGAATATTATGGCATACAAAGTTGAATTGTACACAGTGTATGTTAAACACAGTGTGAGCGCAGGCCAGCAGGGAATAGGAAAAGACACAGGTATAATTGCCCCCTTCCTGTACTCCCCTGCTGGCCTGCGATCAAATTGTGTTTAATGTTTCAGGCCTGAGTACATTCAGTTCATAACTATGCACCTTTTTGCAGAAGAAAAGTGTGATCACAATCACCTAGCATGATAGCAACAAGCTAGAAAAAAATTTGGTAGGTGGTCAAATGGTGCACTCCAGTTAGCATAATTACGCCATCTCCAGTAAGTATATGATTTACAGTACCCTTTTTGAGACAGCATTACCCTGTGGAAATCTGCGCACTGTGCAAGTATGTACACAGTGTGCATAATGTTCTACATCAGACTGTAATAACAGAGGTATGCAAATTGAGACACACTGATATACTCATTAAATTCTCATAGAAGCTTGTAAGATACAAATGTGTCGAAAGTTTTAGAACGCCCCCAGTTTCCAGATTTATTCAAATTTAAGCAGTGAAGAAACTGAAAAGGACCAAAAGTAAACATTGTGTCAGAGCTACCTTGGAAGAAAAGAACAAGACGGTAGGCTTTAAATCATGTAATGGCAGCACAGTCTCCAGACTTAAACCCCTTCGAGCAGGTTTGGGATGAAGTGGACAGAAGGGTGAAGGCAAAGCAACCTATAAGTGCTACATATTTATAGAAACTTATGCAACAGTGCTGGGAAGAACCTTCAGGACACTATTTTATTTCCACCATTGAATGACTGCCATGGGGGTGTTCAGCTGGAATATCTGATAAAGGTGGCTACTTTGATGAGTCAAACACTGAGATTGTGTTAAACAGAACAACTTTTTTACCTTTAGCGTGTTTTTTTGTGTGTGTGTGTGTGTTCAGTTTTTTGTTTGTTTGTTTGTTTTGCTCAATGCTTTAATTTCATTGTACATTGAGATATTAAACCACATATGTTTCAATAATAACTGAAAAAAACTTTTGACTGGTGGTGTACATTGTAGGGCAGCGTGGTGGTGTAGTGGTTAGCACATTCGCCTCAGCAAGAATGTCCTGGGCTTAAGTCCTGGGCTCAGGCATTTCTGTTTGAGTATGCATGTTGTTGTGTGGGTTTCCTCCGGGTACTCTGGTTTCCTCCAACAGTCCAAAGACATGCTCATTATTCTAACTGGCCGTTCCAAATTGCTCCTGGGTATGGATGTGAGTGTGAATGGTTGTGTGTGTGTGTTGGCCCTACTGTGGTCTGGTGAGTTGTTCAGGGTGTACTCAGTGTCGGCTGAGATAGGCTCCAGCCTCCTTGCGACCCTAATGGGAATAAGCAGCTCTGCAAATGAGTGAGTGTACATTGTAATCTTATGGTAAGTATATGTAATGAAATATCCACCACACCTGAGATATCAACCAGTGATCCACTGACAGGTACAACATGTCTTGCACTAATACACTCTATACAGTTAGGCTAAAAAAGTTCTAAAAAAATTTGCTGTAATAAACTATTGTTAAACACTCCAGTATCATGTTAAATGATGCAGTAATATGTAAAGGTTTCACGATTCAGATAGGTACATTCAAAATATATTAAATCAAACAAATATTAAATCTTTTGCTCTGGTCTACCTTGACCACTGAAGAATATACTGCCATGTATATGAACCAAAAAGCCCCATATGACAAACCCAAAATAGCGACTCTTTCAGGGCACACCTGTGGATGCTGCCTCAGCACAGTGATGGATGCCTAAGAAATTGCAAGAGTACAGTGATGTCATTCATCTGGGCACTATACTCTAAAGATAATGCAACATAGCCTTGGGATTCTAGCAGAGCAGAGCGATACTCCACTCGACCGTCACCTCCACCCCAGAGGCCCAGCACAGTTAAGGTTTATCTCATAAATTTAACCCCATATTGCATAAGGCTCATACCTGGTGGGATAATAAGTGTCCCCTTTAATTCTTTCTCCGTAACATCAACTCTCTGAACTCCAGGAGCCAGGTAGGTAAAGGAAGTGTGTCCTGATAAAGGAAGTGTCTCCGGAAAGCCATGTGTTAAGTAGTCTTAGACACAGATATTAGCATGTCAGTCTGTGCCTGGACATCTTTCTTTCTCAATCTTTCAAAAGTGTAAACACACACACTATTGCTTTTGGCTTTATATCTCTCTCACTTCCTTATTTGTCAAACCTCATCCTATTAGGGACGCTGTATATAAATATAATGTATTTAATTCGATTTTTGCCAAAATGTCCTGTAATGTACCACTGTGAGAAAAACCAAAATACATTTTATATAGCTTGTTACTGGTAATAAATGGCCAATAACATTAACATCTAACATTAACTATTGTAATATGCTGCCTGCTGAATCTATACATGGTTATGCTACTTATATCATTTTAGCTACAGCACAGATAACAACACTATATTTCTAGATCTGTCATTTATATCACAAAACTTCAGGCACATTTTTCAAATTCAAATTCAAATTTATTTGTCATGTACAAAATCATACACAGTACAGTATGCAGTGAAATGCTTGTTACGACTGTACTAAAAATTGAAGAATAAGCTATCAACATCAAGAAGAAAAAACTAACAATAACTATAACTATTTAAAGGACTTTATAGTTAAAGTCAATATAAATATAAAAATGTAAACATATAAAATTAAATAAAAAATATATTAAATAAAATAAAAATAAAAATATATAAAATAAAATAAAATTAAAATTAAATATAGCATACTTGGTCTGTCCCTGCTCTAAGCCTCAAAACTGTTGTAAAAAAAAACTTAAACAAATCCAACGTTGATTTTAAATAAGTGTATACATTCCTAAATCATGGTTGTGTGTGAACGGGTGGCTATTTGATATGAGATTGTTATTACAGACAAATCACAGTTAATGTCTTAATAAATGCCATGATTACAATAATTCATTACAGGATTTGTTTTTTTACATTATTTAGACTCTATATTTTAGAGTATGTCCAATTTTTGTGTATGCAGCCAAATTATATATCCTTTACATGTTTTTAACTTTAGCCACTAATAGCCAGCCATGTTTTGTCATAGCCAGTTATCACTTCTGCTACGACAGGCTAGGTAGCTAACCAGCGACTCCACCAAGCAGCCATCCGATTTCTGCAGCTGGCTGGCTCCCAGGTCCAAATACATTAGATACATTAGACAGTCACTGGCTGAGAGTTTTGTACAGCAGTATATTAATGGATCCTTCAAGGTTGTCTGGATCTCTCTTGGTTATTGTCTGTGTTAAGTTCTAACTTTTGATTTTGTGTACAATAAAAAAAAAAAAAACAAAGAAATTACCATATTCTCGGTTTTGGATCCCCTCACCCTGGTACAGACATTACCTTACCTTATCAGGCCTAAGGACAACATGGTCAACAACGTTCTCTTTTTTATTTATGATCCTTCAGTCTTTTTAGTAACATTCAATGGAGTAAGGAAACACAGAATTGGTCAGTGCAAAGGAAGTGCTACATGTAGTTCTCACAGGATGGGCTAGTTAGAGTGTGGCCTTCAAAAGAGATGTGGCTAGTTACAATACATTTACTCTATGCAGGATCCCTGATTTCTCTAAATGTGCTCCTTGGTTTACAGAAATAACAGAAAACAAAGAGTGTATGACTAATACAGAGAAGAAATGGAACGAAAACTCCAGCAATACGGCTAAATGCTGTTGTCTGTTATTTCCCATAGCCATTGAAAACTGGAACTGTCTCCAAATTTTTTGAAAGTCTTCCTGACAGTTAATCCTGCTTAGTCTCTTTTACACACACAATTTTCAAAAATATTTCAAATAGTGGGTTGATAGCAAGGTAGTTTGCTAGCAGTTGTGAAAGAATAATCTCTGTTCTAAAGCAAGATTTGTCCTCACCATTGGGATATTTTGCGAGGCAGACCTGTTTTTATACTGCCACGCTGTTTTCCACGATAACAGATGGTTGCTTGGTTGGATGTGGTTTTCAACGACTGCCACTTACCACAGTGCTCATACTACACTCTGTAGAGCAGCAGGACTGACAGAGCCTGGGGAAACCTGAACATACTAGCCATGAAATGGTAACAGCCCACACATTTCTCATCCTGAAAACAGGGAAATCCAATTTACAATTTATTAACGGCCACTTTTGTCATACTGTTGGTTGTGTGTGCGTGCTGTCTATGAACACAAGAGATTTTGATGAGCTGATTAGAGATAAAACTCCAGTTGTAGTGTCTTTTTTAGTGAAAAGGCAAAGTAGAAATTAAAATGTGCATAAGCATAAGGTAAAATTAAGTAAGACAATCCATAATGTGTCCTATTTTTATGCCTATGCCACAATCTGTGCCTATAGTCCAAGCATCTGAGATTCTTGTTAGCAATTTATCTCAAGAATGAGTGGTGTAATGAGGTTTGTAGGATTGATCTAGCTTTTACTATCAGCAGAGAATGAAATGAGCAAGGTCATAGGTCTGAAATTTATCAATAGCTTTCTGCCTGTTTATAGTATGCTTTATATGCAGTTCCTGTGTTGATGTGGTACATTACATCAGTATACAAAGTACTTACAGTATGAATATACTGCACATAATATAGATCCTTGTTTATATAAAATGCAATAACAAAAGAAAGGAATAAAAGTCTATTTCTATATTTCTATAATTTTTGTTTTGAAAAATTATGAGGATTATGGATCAGCACATCATTATTAACATAATATATTAAATGTTACTATATATAACATTTACTGACATTCCTCTCAGTGTCATCGTGAAGTATATTCAAGGGTATTTCAGGCATACAAATGTTTATTAAGATGGAATCGACTTGGGAACCAAGGCATGCTGGCATTGAATCCTACTCATTTATATTCTCTCATAAAATCATATATTTGCATCAATTATTTGTC
The DNA here is from genome assembly GCA_030014195.1 of Neosilurus mollespiculum. Taxonomy (NCBI): domain Eukaryota; kingdom Metazoa; phylum Chordata; class Actinopteri; order Siluriformes; family Plotosidae; genus Neosilurus; species Neosilurus mollespiculum. Next base: position 12,526,374 of record JAQMYF010000007.1, read on the forward strand.
AGATGTTTTCTCCCAAGACAATGGGATGACAAGATTATGAGGAAATATTCAATAGGGACAGCTAAGCAACTGCCTTGCTGAAGTACTGTCAGCTTCCTTTAAGATCAATTAAAATTGCACTTATGAGTGAGATTATTTAGATAAGTGAGATTTCTGCTTCTTATGCTGGTCTGAGAAAAAGTATTACAACTGAAAACAATAATAAAGTTAAATTCTAAGAGCTTTTGTGTGTAAAATAAATATTCATTCATTTTCTAAACCACTTAAGGGCCACCTAATTAGGGTCGAGGGTAGACTGGCGCCCATCTCAGTCGACTCGGGGCGAAGGCAGGGTACACCCCAGACAGCTCGCCAGGCCATCGTAGGGCCAACACACACAACCATTCACGCTCACGCTTATGCCAAGGAGTGATTTGGAACAGCCAACTAGCCTACTGAGCATGTTTTTGGACTATGAGAGGAAACCGGAGTACCCGGGGAAAACCACGCATGCACAGGAAGGACAAGCAAACTCCACACAGGAACGTCCGAGCCCGGGAATCGAACCCAGGCCTTCTTGATGTGAGGCAAACGTGATAACAACTGCACCACCATGCCACCCTAAAAGATATATTGTCTTTGTTATTATGACCTTATTATAAACTACACATTGTGCTACTGTTCATGTTCTAAACAAGAAGGTAAAACAATACATCTGACTACATGGCATTCCTTTAATTATAGTTCATATTTCCTGAATCTCTGGTAAGAGAAATAAATGTTGTAGGGTGTATTATTTTCATGGAACACTAACTTACATGTTTTAGAATAATTGTATTTATACCATACTATAATGGAATTTGTCTTTCATTTCTCAAAATTAAGGACTGTATCTCCTTCTACTTCTGTATTTCTAACATTTCTGTGAAAAACTGGATAATAATTTCTAGATACTAGATATTAATTTCCTTGTAGCTGTTTAGGCACAGTGGCACAGGAAGTACTGATACATCACAGCTGTCCATTTCATTCTGAGCTTCAGTTATTTGGGTGGCGGGTTTCGTATTTCTTCCCTCCTCTTAAAAAACATGCTCGTATGGAAATTATCTACTCTGAATTGTCCCTAGGTGTGAATGAGAGTGTTAAAGTGTGTCTGCATGGTTCCCTGTAGTGGACCACTGTCCTATCCAGGCTCTTCTCCCTGCTTAGATAGACTGGATCCTCCATGACTGTGGGCAGACTAGGGTTATTACCGAACATGAATGAATGTTTTGAGACTAAATATTTTTTGTTGTTTTTTTTTTTTTTTTATTAAGATTGTGTATATGGGGTATGAATTAAGATTCATAACAGTAAAACAATGCCTCTTTTTATCCTTTAGTAATTTTATTAATTTGCAATGCTAATTAAGCCAAAGAATGGTGTTAATGTTCAGGAGGGCTGTATTGTTTTGGAATTTTTAATATTGTGTGTCGAATAAAAAAGAGCACTTAAAAAGTGCAAACCTCTACCAAGCCCAGCAATCCCATATATGAACCAAAATGTCAAAGATTGTCCCATCTAATAATGTTTAAAAAATCTTTTACCAAAATTCCTGGATGTAGGATTTGATTTGGATCATCTCCAAAATCTAATGGAGTCTTCCCTTACCAAAGCCCCACATTTGGGAAATTTACATACATACTTACATACATATATAACTTTTTGTGTAATCCTGCTAACAAAACACACAAACCCAACCAAAAAAGATTATCTTATTAATTACATCATCAATATAAAATAAAGCCCAGAGATTTATTAGCCTCTTTACTAGCCTCAAGTCAGAAAGTTATGATATGCTATATGTATCATCAGTATTTTAGTGAAGCATGCACAGCACAGTTTATTTCACATGAACTTGAGCAGTTGGATGTAGAGAAAGTTTTTAGTATGGATTATGTTTAGATGCAGCTCGCTCCCTTGCAGGACTGAGGGGCAAAGCAGTTTGTGTGCTCTTGTCAGAAACTGTTTGAGTGCTGCAGCTCCGCAGTGCTTTTTTCTTCAAACCTGGACTCAAGTGACATTTGCGGACAGAGTTGGGTGTCAAGGGCTCTAACTTCCAAGGCCTCAAAGGAGAGGATGAAAACACAGAGTCACTGGAAGAGAATCTAGAGGATCTCCTGCCACCACTTTCTTCATCAAAATCATCGTCATCACAGCATAACGCATGATGCTCTACACTGTCATATAAAACCATTTCATCTCTTCTGCCAAAGAGCCAAGAAGCATTTGACCATGCGGGTCCATTTAAGGCAGATACGTCTCCACAGCTTTGTAGATACATGCCTGGTATTTTTATTTTAGCAGACTCACAGAGAGAGTTGTGTAACAAGTGGGTTATGCCACTGGTATCAGAATAAGCCTCAGCATTGAAAAGGTTCCCCAGAGCCCTCTCATTACTGTTTTTACTCCAAGACATGGTTCTCTTGTCACCTTCTGTGTCCTCTTCAGTGTCCAAATCAATGTATGATGTCAGCTTGTCAATCTGGGTCAATATCTGTGGAAAATAGGGAAGTTTCAGTTTTAAAACATTTTCCCACTTTTTATGTGCGCTTGTGTGTCTTATAGTAAGTTAATTATTTGGTTGTTTATACAAGATAAACCCAAGAGTTGCACTCATTACTAACGTAAGAATTAAAAAATATAGTATGACACAATCCCTAAATGTGTTATGGTCAATTTCCGGATAACGATCACCACATATAAAATTAAAATATATACTTTCCTTGAATTCAAATATTTATACCATTAGTTCATTCATATATTGAGTGCTTTAGTACCAATTTAAATGTCTTAATAAAAAACCTAATCAATGAAGTGTAAAATCCTGGCAGTTGGTTCAAGTGTGTAACACAAATGACAATAACAAGAACTTCTGGCGCAATCTGGCACCTACTCTGTATGTACAGCGCAAGCACTCACGCAAACACACAGGGGAGTCAGTGTGAGAGGAATGACAACCTAGGGCAATCTTCAAGAGATTAATTTTGTGGAACGGCCCTGCACATACAATCACAAACTGATTTCTGAGATATTTGTATTGGTGATGGTTTATTTTTTTATATTACCTTGTAAGAAATGGTACATCCATTAATGTTGCTTCAACCTTCATATATTTTTATATGATTTGAGCTGCTTATATGATGCTTTTCTGAGTTTAAATTTTGTACTCAGTTCATATCACAGTGACACCTGGGTAATATTTAAGCTAGTAAAAGGAGGACTGACTTAAAAAGGAAGAAAAAAACATAAAAACAATGCATTCTTGCCCCTGATAATGTTTATGAACTAAATATGTTACAGAGGGAAGACTTAAAAAATCCAGAATTCAGCAACAATGTGATTGGTCAAACACTTCCAGAGACATGAAGGATCTAAGCCAGCATTTAGTCAACCTACTCTTTACGTCATCATTCGTCAGTGCAGTTAATAGTATTCATGTACACAGGTATGACACAGTAAGGAAACTCTTAACTCAGATGCCCTGTGAAGTTTATTGATGTGTGTGTGTGTGTGTGTGTGTGTGTGTGTGTGTGTGTGTTTACCTCTCTAAGCTCTCTAGCTACTTCCTTCAGCTCATTGAGAATTTCCTCCAGCTGCTCCATTACCATCCTTATATGACTACGGATGCACTTTCTCCGGTCCCCTTTCTCTGTTATTGCCATAGATCTTAAAATCTTACTGTGGAACATCCTTCACATGGGTAGACCGGTAATCAAAAGACAGAGGATCCTGGGCTTCATGTCTGGAGCCCCCTAAAGTCATGATGGCTATTCCATTGGAAGCTATGCTGTTACCTGGATTGCTGAGACACCTCACAAAGCTTTGCATGGCTGTAAAGTGGATATTTTTAATTAATATAAGAATATTAATCAAAGAGCCTAGATAATATGACCACAAAAAAAAAGCAAAAATTGTGCTGAGATGTAGGTATGGGCTCACTCTAACAGCTTGATCCTCATAGGAAGGTTGGAGCCTCTCTCAGCCAACACTGGGCGAAAGTGGGGTACACTCTGAACAACAGGGGGAGCTTACTAGACCAACACAGTGCAACACACAAAAACATTCACACTCACCTCCAGAGGCAATTGGAACAGACAGTTAGCCTAAAGTGCATGTCTTTGGACTGGGGAAGGCCACCAGGGTACCCGGACGAAACCCATACAAGCACAGGGAGAACCTGCAAACTCCACACAGAAACATTCAAGCCCAGGACTCAAACCCATTACCTTCTTGCTGTGTGTAATGTATTTAACTATAT
>JAQMYF010000007.1:12534142-12551797 GCA_030014195.1 Neosilurus mollespiculum
AAAATCTAACCATAACCCACTAGCTCATTCAAACTAAGTTCGAGGGTCTCTATAAAGATAGACCTGTAACAATAGTCTGCATGTATTTAATATAACATCCTTATCAGTTGACAATGATTTACATATATTCAAAACTGTGTAATATGAGCATTTTCACAAGTACTAATTACTGTATCACAGCAAATATTTACACATAATTGAATAGTATGGTAAAATCCAGAGATCTATTAAGAAGTAGTAAAATTCAGAGTTTTAATGGATTCACACTGACAATAATTCCTGTATAATTCAGACAGAGACTGGTGTGCTTAACCTGCAGGCTTTTAATTCCTGCTTTACTCAGTAAATGTCTCAAAAAAAAAAAGAGAGAAAATATTCTATGCCTTCACCAAAACAGACAGAAAGATTTACTCACAAATTTTCCGATTAATTATTATGTAATAAAGGTGAAATAGAACAATATTTCACTGCAATATTGGCAAAGTCAACATTAAATCAGAATAGAACTGGAAGTGGTTCATAATAAATCAGCATGGCTCAGTGATTTTTGGTGCAGGCACCATCTACATCAAGTCCAGTTTATGTAAAAGTTTTAGGATCCACTTTGATCCTTCTGAGATATAACCTAATGGCCATTTTGTAGACAGCATGTTTCTGGCCATGTGCTGGGGACTGATATTTAACCAAATTTTCCTTAAGTTGACTTTTCCCCAATGATGCAAAACTATTTAAAGTACAAAGAAATATCAATACAGCCAAACTGTAACATTCGCTAAAATAAATCAAGAAAATGTTAAACCTTATTTCTAGACAATAAAAAAAATCAATCAAAAGTAAGTGTATAAATGTATGGCTATTTGTGTCCTACTAGACAAATTAGAATTAAAAAACAAGACAAAATAGTTAATACCTAGTAAAAGGCAGATTATTATGCTGGATATTAAAAAAATTTAGCTCAGCAACTGAAATGCAACAGGAACTGTGTCACTCGCTCCATTTATTATTAACCTATTATTAAATGATTTCACATAAATCACTGAAACGCCTTTAGCTGATTTAATGTCAAATAACCATATAGAAATACAAAGGAACACATGGCTCTTTAAGGGCTATAATACTACATAAACACAATGGAATGTTTACTCAGGTGAGACGTACTTTAAGGGGAATAACATATACCCATTACAAATGTACTGATACCACAAAGACCTAATCTATTAATAGTAGAGGTCTAGCATATCTCAGATCATGGCCTAGAGAGTCCTTGTCCCACTATCAAGCTTTCCATGCACCCAAATGTTCTTAATTCTACCTGCAGGAGGCTTAAAGGTTAGCTTCAGCGCTGAATCAGGTGTGTTAGGAAAAAGGAATATGAAACTGCAGGACAGCGGGCCTCTGGCATAAGAGTTGAGAAACTAGCCTGGAGCTCAAAAACAATACTTCACACAATCATACACAACAAGTGAGGCAAATTTGGATGCATTATTGTATTGTTGTTTAAAATGAAATTGGTCAGTTATTTGCTCTAATTCATTAACACCCCCTATCCCCCACAATACCCTTGTAAGGCCAGGTTTATACTTGCTTTTGACTATGCGCATGTATATAGAAGATGGCATCCACCCATATACTGCATGTATTTGGTTTTGCATGTTTGTGTGCATGTGGTACAGTGATTGTTGAAGCAGACACAAAATAAATAATGCAGGCAGTGCAGTGTAATATGACATAATGTCTGCCACAGACTGAACAAACTAAAATCGTGTTTCAATCTGTATATGTATGTACTGTACTAATCTAATCCATTCTTGTGCAGTAACGTTAATAAATGTTCCTAAGAAAGCAAAGTCTGTTTTGCATACAGCATGGAAACTTGATCGACAGGATGTTTTGGCACTGATATACCATCTGCCATGACAAGGATGCTGTTTTTTCACTCCCAGTGCCTCTGAGTTGGAACTCGCAAGCATAGTCATGTGTCAAGTATAAAGCAGGCCTAACATTTCAAACTGTTTCCTACTAAATGTACATTACATGGGGTCATTGTAGTTGTAGGTGGGAGGGGCAGAGTATTGTTGGTCCTGCATTGCTCCCTGGGCTGCACCCATAGCTGCCTGCTGGGCTGCTTGTTGTACATGGGGGTTTTTCCATGCACCTGTTGCCCATTCCTCCTGGGCCTTGCTCATGCTCCCTCCACTGCCACGGTAGAAGTTATGAACCTGCAAACAGAACAGTATGAAAACATTCATTCATTCATTTGCGAAACCAATTAATCCTACTAGGGTCGTGGGATCTCAGCCAACACTGGACAAAGGTGTGAAACACCCAAACAACACACACACACACAACCATTCACACTCACAATCGCACCCAAGGGCAATTTGGAACAGCTATTTAGCCTAATGTGCATGTCTTTGGACTGTGGGAGGAAACTGAAGTACGGGAGAACATGCAAACTCCAAACAGAAACGCCCCTTTCCAAGTCCAGGGTTCAAACCCAGGACCTTCTTGTTGTAAAGCTGACATGCTAACCACTACACCTGGTATGAAAACAATGTTTTTTAAATTCTGTTGATGTTTCTATATGCAATAAATGAAATGGTTTTATATGATACCACCTTATAATAATACCATAACAAATATATTTACTCATTAGACTTTTATCCCAAGCACCTTAGTAATAAAACAGTATGCAGTTGAGCAGTTGATGATTATGGGTTTTGATCAAGGACCCAGCAGCTGTAGCTGTAGGCTTGGGATTTGAACTCACAACCATCTGATCAGTAGCTTATAGTCTTTATTACTCAGCTCTGGTATTATAAATAAAGAGGTGATGGGGAAAGCAACTGTCAACAGTATCAGGAAGGGAATGAGGTACCTTGGTAAGAGCGATGAAGGACAGCACAGCGACAGCTGTGAACATAATAGTGGGAATCAACATGACCACAGCAGAGCCGATATTAGTGCTGAAGAACGTGATGGTGGCCAGCCACCCACTGTAAAAGATAGATACATGAACATATGACTGTCACAACAGTTGAATTCACCACCTCAATAAACACAGCTACGATAATGATAAGATCATTTGTGAAAAGTCCAAATCTGAAGCCCTTACCAGACTCCCCAGCCTGGGATGCCCACAGTCTGGATAATACTGATTACAACCTGAGCCATGAATACGAAGAAAAATGCCATAAAGTTGAAAGAGCTGTCAGTCCTGGAAAAAAGGCTTAGAATTATAATCATATATTAAGAATAACTGGTAGTTTAAAAGTAAGGGATTTACATGATACGTCATGTTAATCGGAAGTATATGCTAGGGGAGCTCTAACCGAGTGAAGTGGAACCTTTTTTTTTAAACAAAAACAGCCAAATATACACCAATCAAACATAACATAAGCACCACCTGACTGGACTGTAGCTAGGCCCCATACACAGCAAGCTGCAATGCGTGTGTTCTGACTACTTTCTATCATAGCCACATTAAAAGTTTCAGCGGTTTGTGCTACAGCAGCTCTTCTGTGGGATCAGATCAGATGTACTAGCCTTCGCTCCACACATGCATCAGTGAGCCTTGGGCACCCATGACACTCTTGCCAGTTTAGTGGTTGTCCTTCCTTGGACCTTCCTTTGTAAGATACTTTACACCAGAAACACCCTATAAGGCCTGCTGATTTGGAAATGAATAGACCCAGATATTTAGCTATTACATGTCAAAGTCATTCTAATCCTTACACTTACTCATCTTTCCTGCCTCCAACACATCAACTTCAAGAACAAAATGTTTACTCTAATAGTGCCTAATATATCCCACTGCTTGGCAGAGATGATCAGTGTTAGTATATACTACATGGGAATGGCACAATCTGATTGGCCCGTTATCTCAGGACCATAAATCATTACACTGAGTCGATAATGCTTCTCTGGAAACTTAAGGTTTGTGGTCACTGGGGCTAACATCCTAAAAATTCAGCAAAATGCTGTCCTATAGTTCACCATGGACTGTTTCATAACTAGTAAAATCACTGTGACTGGTGAAGAGAATTTTGAGCATGAAACAGAACAACTCTGAGCTGATCTGGCATCCTTTTTTGCTAATGTAGTAGCTGGGTGGTATATGTTAGAACAATTATGCACCTCAGGCTTGAAGAATGTCGCAAAAATGAATATTCAGCATTATCCCCATCGCCTTCACTGCATAACTGTTAATTATTCATTTCACCATCAGTGGTCATAATGTTTTTAATGTTATGGCTGATCAGTGTATCTTTTCTCAAAGCCTCTATTTATAACTATTTAATGTGTCTCACGTCTGAATTGTATCCTGATCCAATTATAACCATATACATTCTTACTTGTAGTCAAATGCACTGGCCAGAGCTGTATAATCTTTCAAAGTCAGATATTTATGTTAGTGTACATGTTAATATGCAAATCATTACTTATTACATTTGAACAACAAATTATTGTACTTCCTTTATAAATGTTTTATAAAAACATTGGTTGGTGTTTCCAAAATTGGTTACCCTGGAGAGATATTTGTGTTTGCACTTAGCAACATTCATTCATTCATTCATTCATTTTCTACGCCGCTTAATCCTAATTAGAGTCGCAGGGAGGCTGGCACTCATCTCAGCCGACTCTGGGTGAAGGCGGGGTACACCCTCGACAGCTCGCCAGGTCATTGCAGGGACAACACACACACAACCACTCATACTCACACTCACACCTAGGGGCAATTTGGAACAGCCAATTAGCCTAATGTGCATGTTTTTGGACTGTGGGAGGAAACCGGAGTACCTGGAGGAAACCCATGCAAGCACGAGAAGAACATGCAAACTTCACACAGAAACGCCCGAGCCCGAGAATCAAACCCAGGCCTTCTTGCTGTGAGCCAGACATGCTTACTACAGTGCCACCATGCCTACTTAGCAGCATACAGATAAAAAATCATGTTAGAATTAGTTGAAGTGCTATAAGTGATCAACTGTTTAAATATGCTTTGGTCTCATTGGTCTCCTTAGATTCTGATACTCTCCATTCAATTTTCACTGATCCACATCAGTATAATCCTGATAGAGAAGAAGCATAAATTTTTTTTTATGAATGCTAATGCGGCCAGAAACTAAAATATAACAATACTAACAACATCCTGAAAAAAAAGTAAAAGTTTAATACTATGCAGAATGCAACAGGTATATTAGTAAGACGCACAGACTATTTCATCTGAACTCACTTAAAAGCTTTGTAGATGGGCCGGAACCAACACACATAAGAACAAGGGGTGAAGAGAATAAGCCACAATATAGCCATTCCAAAATTAGTGGCCCCGCCCCCACCGCACATCCACGCCAGACAGCCAATCAGATTCACCGCCAAGGTAACACTGTTCACTAAAAAAATGTAAACATTGAACTTTGTTTAGTAGCCTACATGAAGTAATACAAAATAAATAAATAAATAAATAAACTTCATGCATTGGCGATTACATGTACAACACAAACCAGGAAGTTCCACAATAATAAATGTAACTATGTACAGATAAAACATGACACATTAGCACTGGCACACTAACACTGAGCAAAAGCCCTTTGTTGATCATTTTTCTATAACAGCACACCCTGTTATGCTTAAATCCCCTTTAATTATTAAGCTTATGAAGTGTAACTATGTCTAAATACTTATCTATTCAATGTCTATGAATTATATTGCTTACAATGTTAAATATTACAATGCATGTAATTCGGAACAATCAGCTAAACTAAAGCTAAATAATATGTCCATATATTAATGATTGTGATTTATACAATTTTACTGTACATACAGTAGATGCATTTTTAACTAAAATAAAGTGCTTGGTGATTGCAATCCAGTTTGTGCATGGAGGAAATAAAGGAAATACACAACAAGATATGCTTACAACCAATCTCCAAACCACTGATTCACATTTGCAGTGTTTATAGGGAAAACAAAACCAGCACTGGTATGGGCCAAACAGTACACACCTATCTCAAACACAAATACAAAAATACAGGAATACAACTCTGGTAACTGTAATAAAACCATAAACATAAGCAGAGTTTTGTACTTACAAATCCAGAGATAATACAAGCGTTTGCACATGGAACGGCGTTGTTCTGGGATCTCGTTGAAGTCTTGGTAAAAGCATGGCCTCAGGGGAATGAAACGGGGGAGAGGTGGAAAATTGTTTTCTGAGGGTGTAAAGTGTATATTTATGGGTCAGCCATAGTATCACAGTCGCTCTTGTTAAAACTAAGACAGTGATATTTCCACAAGATTTGGATGTAAGACATAACAGTTGTGTTTATAATACATTCCTAAATGTTTCCTTCCAAAAAACAAATAAAATAATAATAATAATAATAATAATAATAATAATAATAATAATAACTCTTACCTGCCATGAACATTCCTTTTGTAGACTCCTGAAGTCAGATGTCAATATTCTGTTACCTAATTGAAAGATTCTCCATAAACACAGATTTTCCTAATAATATTTACCACATGGTCATCAGATCATTTCCAGTGAATACTGTGAAAAGAGTCTCCAGCAGCATCGGCCACGTCCCAAACTGTTTACTACTGTACTTGTGCAGCATTCTGAACGTGTAGTCTAGACTTACTGTGTGTGGTATACTATTTAGTGCCCTACAGTAGGACTGGGTGCGCTTTCGAACGAGACCTCCATCTATTTCCTCATGAGGCGCTCACACAAGCCGGCGATACCGCGCCCCCTATTGGCCAGAATAAAAGATATTCAAAAGGCCTCCTGCAAGATTTGAAACATTGTAGCATCCGTAAGATTACAGCTTCGACTATATTCCCATGTTTTATTATTGTAGCAACGTTTTCTTTATATTTACAGGACCCTGCGTCAAAATAGCAAAAGAGCCTCATGTTCTTATTTAGATACCAGCATATAGAGCCTACTGGTGTCCTGGGGCAGGGCTGGGATCTGCCGCCCAGGAAAAGGGGGGAAAATGGGAGGCGGAAAAACAAATTCCTTAGAAAATCTCTCAGAAATGGTCGAATGCGTATTTCTCACCAGTCACTTTTTAGCAGCATCAGCGTGTTATACTAGTGAAGGGCATTCCGCCATGGTTCAGGTGCTAGTGATGAAAATAAAGCGAGGATTTCCTGATAACTAGCCTGATGTTCCTCCGATGGTAAACAGAACCGTGCAGGCCTGCTTGAGCTTAGTGCAGACTCGGTTATACACACCATCAGTAGCGTGGGAGCCTGTAATCAGGGTAAAATGAGCCCTCTGAACGTTTCTCTGTTTAAGGGAGAGTAGTGTGTGTGTGTGTGTGTGTGTGTGTGTGTGTGGAGGTCGGGGAGAGCGCCCTTCAGGCTAACATACTCCACTAGCTATATTCATTCATGCATCACTGGCTGCACATCCTCTCCGGTTTAAACCCTGAATATCTAACTTCACCTGTAAAGGTTGGGCAATCAGCACCTCACCTCGGTCCTTATGCTAACCAAGATCAGCGTTCTCCGTCGACTCCGACAAACAGCTTTCCATTCAAGGTGACTTCACATTCACAGCCCGGACTCTTTTCGTCAAATGTCTGGTTTCATTTCATCTGATTATGGATTTGAGAGTAAAAAAAACAATCACGTCACGCTCCTCCTACACGCCGTGTGTCGCCCATGCAGCCTCCGCTCCGCCTGGACTTAGCTAGATGTAGGGACAGTGATGATGATGATGAGGTGGATGATGCTGATGATGATGCTGCAGAGATTCGACCAACGAGCAGAGCTGCTCAGTAATCGTGAGATTTCACTCCTGTCCCCGTCTCTCCTGTCTGTTTTTCGTTTTCTTTGTGCTTCTGTGCGCTCTCCTTGGTACTGAAGATCACTGTTTACTTGTTTTAATGTGTTTTAATATAATATCATACTAGAAGTTCTCATAGAGAAGTGGAGTGCTGTGAGGGGCAGGTCATCCAAGTCTATATAGTCCACTTGTAAGCGTTTTGTTTATCTCTCCATGCCCGTATATTCCTGCATGGAAGGTGGTGGCGACGATTGCGAGAACTCTAGAAACTGCTGTGTATGCCACCACATAAATCAAGTCGCCCATGGAATTCTGGGAGGGCCACCGAGCCCAACCAAAGTGAGCTCAACCTTCCTATAATCGTGTCGCGCATGTGCTACCACATCAATCAATTCGACCATGGAATTCTGGGAGGGCCACCGAGCCCAACCAAAGTGAGCTCAACCTTCCTATAATCGTGCCGCGCATGCGTTACCACATAAATCGAGTCGGCCATGGAATTCGGGGAGAGCGCCCTTCAGGCTAACATACTCCACTAGCTATATTCATTTATACGTCACTGGCTGCACATCCTCTCCAATTTTAACCCTGAATATCTAACTTCACCTGTAAAGGTTGGGCAATCATCACCTCACCTCGGTCCTTATGCTAACCAAGATCAGCGTTCTCCGTCGACTCCGACAAACAGCTTTCCATTCAAGGTGGAAAGCCACCGAACCCAACCAAACTGTCAACAGCTCAACCTATAATCGCGCCGCGTATGCACTACCACATAAATCGAGTCAGGCGGGAAATCACAATTAGTGATGCTGTTCCGCTCACTGCAATAATAATATAATATTATACAGTAATAATATAATATAATATAAGGTCCTGGGTTCGAGACCCAGGCTTGGCAAAGGTGTTTCTGTATGGAGTTTGCATGTTTTCCGCATGTTTGCGTGGGTTTCTTCTGGGAGATCCGGTTTCCTTCCACAGTCCAAAGACATGCACATTAGGCTCACTGGTTGTTCCAAATTGCCCCTAAGCGTGAGTGTTGTTTATTGTGTGTGTTGGGCCCTGCGATGGACTGGTGAGCCTCCACACAACTCGAGTAGGATTAGGCGGTTCAGCAATAGAGGTTAGAACTATCACCCCACAGCGAGAAGGTTTGGGCTTTGAATCTTGTTCTTGCATGGGTTTCCCTGAGATACACTGGTTTCCTCCCACATAATATATGCATTTTACATCAACTGGCTACTCTAAATTGCCCATAGGTGTGAATGTGAGCCTGAATGGTTGGTTATGCCTGTGTTAGTCCTGCTATAGATCTTTCAGGGTCACCCCACGTCTCATCCCAAGTCAACTGGGATTCCCAGTTCCCAGAGTTGGCTGAGATGGGCACCTGCCTCCCCACGACCCTAATTAGGATTAAGTGGTTCAGAAAATGAATGAATGAATGAATTTATTACATGGGAATGGTGCAAGCTGATTGGCCAGCCTGGATAATACTTCACTGGAAATGGCAGATAAAATACTCAACAACAGTTTGCAACAGTCACTGATGCTGAAATTCTAGAATGTCAACAAAATGTCACCCTAATACATATGAAAGAAAGCTACACAATCTGTCCATTTTAATGAAAAATTTTTTTACTAGTGCTAAATTTATATGTTTCAATTGCTGTTTACTTTAGAGTGGATTGTACAGCAACATTAAGTTAAAGCATAAATACAAGATAGAAAAAGACTGGAAAGTTATAGGGTATAAGAGTTAAATAAGTGTCTAAGGAAATGTTACCTTTGTGTGACAAGCCACAGTGATGCTTACAGTAAAGCTAGCTTTGAGTTGAATTAAACAAAAAGCTGTTTTCGATCACAGGCAGTCCAGAATTCACTGACGCAAATAAGGAAGCAAATAAAAGCATAAATCCAGTCTGGAGAATTCTGCTAACAGTCCACAAAAATCCTGAGCCGCAAAGTAGTGATAGCTTGAATAAACCAGGTGAGTTGGTTGGCTAAACTACAACAAGTAGCCTACATTTTTGACACCTTGTACATGGACCAGAGGCATCATTAAAACCGGCAGAAGGTTCATCACAAACTACTTTAAACTGTGTTAAATCCCTGTGACTGGTGAAGAGTATTTTGAGCCTGATAGAGAAAAACTCAGAGCTGTTTTGGTGACAAAAAACAACCATGGGGGCCTGAACAATGATCCCTTGGACAGCAGAATGTTTAAGTGCAAAGGTTCACCTCAGTACCCTTCAGTTTTGAAACTAAAAAGTTGTGAATTAACTGTTTGAATAACTTATGCATCATTAAAGTTATTTGTTAGCTCTAGATTAGTAGTCTGTTGCTCTGCTCTGACCTCATCTTGCACTGTAAAGGAATTAGCAGTAATAAATCAGCTCATGTTCCTGTATAGTATAAACTAAAACAATTATTCTCAGGCTTGGTGGATGTCGCCAAATTGAATAATTTAATAATATAATTGTTTACGAATATTATACACTGAAGGTGACATGGATGTTGCTGAACAGTCCCTGAGACAGAACATCAAGGGGACTGTTCAAATTTGAAACTTTCTTTTCATTTTGCATGAACCCTTATTTTATTAACAATAGAACATAGAAAACATTAAATATTGCAAGTGAGACATTTTACTAATTAATGAAAGATGTTAGCTCATGTTGAATTTGATGACAGTAAAGCCGCATCCACACAGGAATTGACAAGCGACCGTGCAAAGTCAATGATCACCAGCGAAATGAGCGACAAAAGGCAAAATCTTTTCAAGCGACACAAAGTGGGTGGGCATGGAGTTCAGTTGAATTTAAGCGATTACCAATCAAAGCGTAAAGATTGTGTTGATTGACAGATGACGCTAAACACTGAGTTCCCCAAAACATTTTCCTATTCACTTCCATGGACTGTGTAAAATTGCCAATTTCACATGCAGTTCAGCAGTAAAGCTGCTCACTTATCGCTCGTCGCGTTGTAATGCGCATGTCTTTGGACTGCTGGAGGAAAACAGAGCACCTAGAAGAAACCCATGTATGCATGGGGTGGGGCAGTGGTGGCTCAGTGGTTAAAGCTCTGGATTACTAATCCAAAGGTTGGTGGTTCAAGCCCCAGTCCCAGCAACCTGCCACTGTTGGGTCATTGAGCAAGGCCCATAACCCTCAGTTGTATAAAAATTGATTAATTTAAGTCACTGTGGATAAGGGTGCCTTTATGTGTATAAATGTAAAAATAAAAAATGGGAAAAAAAATTTAAAAAATGGGGAGTACTTGCTAACTCCACACAAATACGCCCTTGTCTAGCACAGAACTCAAGGCCGGGACCTTCTTACTATGAGGTGGACGTGCTGATCACTACACGACCCATATTGTAAAAAGAACACTGAGTCAATGCAGGAGTCAATGCAGTCAAAAGAAAGTCTATTAAAATGTAAACTCAGGTAATTTGACTCACAGCAAGATACATTTGTTGTGCAAATGGGTCATTCTCTGAAACTAGGTCAAATTTCAAGATTCACATTTTGGATTTTCCACAAACTATAAAGAATTACAAGAGCAGTCCCTGCCTAAAACATACCACATGGACACATACAAAATAATTTGGATACAACCATCAATATATATATATATATATATATGTGTGTGTGTGTGTGTGTGTGTGTGTGTGTGTGTGTGTGTGTGTGTGTGTGTGTGTGTGTGTGTGTGTAAAATCTTCTGCAAAATTGGTTGCAATGTGAGGATGAAAATTGTGACTTTCTTGTTATTTATTTTTCATTCCAAGCTACCGCCCAAGTATCACCTCAAAGTGCAAATAGTAGGGCTTGCAATAAAATTCATATCCAAAGTGGTGATACTACCAATGGTGTCCACGCCAGTTACTTACAAAAACCGACCCGTTTTTCCTGTGAGGGGTGAGGTTATGACGTTGACTGTACAACTGAGTGACCTCCTGAAGTGTATTTATTTCACACATAGACAAGCAGTAATTAATTTATTCACCAAAAACAAATGGAATGAATTTCGTGCCCATACGTGAATGAATTTGGAGATGAATTTGGTGTTGCATACAGATCTATTCCTGATTGTTACTAAAAGTGCAGTTCTGTGCATGAAGTAGCTCCCACTGTCTTTGTAACAGTGGATCATGAATTTATGTTCGATATCGAGGGAAATAAGCAGGACTACGCTGAAATTTGGGAACTGTGAATTTTTCACCCCAAAGTCACACTTTATGGTACAGTTTCAGAGAATGACCCACTTACAAATAGAGGTTCAATTCAAAGCAGCACATGAAAAATGCAAGTTTGAACCAAAAAGCACCTGAAAGCCCCATGCATGGTCAATGAAACATCACAGATGGAGTGTTTCATGTGATAAACATGGGTACTCAAACACATCCTGTCAGATGAAGCATGAACTAACACTAGCCTGGACTGAACACACACACACAGAGAGAGAGAGAGACACAGACAGTTGCAGGCTAGAAAGAGAGACAGACGGTGTCTTGCTGCCTCACAGGTTGAATACAGCAGCTGTGCTCTTCCCTGTGATAGAAGCTGCTTTTACAGGAGGAAGTAATTACATGGTCGGAGGAAATAGCACCACAGCAGGACACATACTCTGTGATGACTGTGTCGGCTGGGCTCTTAAGTCTTTAGCGAGGTGAGTAACATTAGCCTGGGCTTTAACTAGCCAGATGGTGTTGCTGAATATTTGCAACATCGGTCAGCAAATGATTGCAAACACTTTTGCATGTTAGTCACCAATGTACGTCACGTCACTTTGTGTTGCTATGCTAACTATCTGTGGCTAGCTAACTTGGCGGAGTTTGTAAACAAACCTGCTAAGCACAGCAGTCGCTAATAACTCTGTTACCTCGTCGTACCACGAGTCAGAACTAACAGATAAACTATCCCAATAAAATATCGTATCTGGCTTTTTAAATAAGAGCTTAATCTTTGCTTCCTCGTTATTTAGCTTGTGCTATTTTATGAAACTCGCCAAAGCTTGTTGGTTAGCTAGCTTAGCTAGGGTGTGTAAGCTTTGTAAAGAGCTAACATATGTGCTACACCTGTGCAGTCAACACAGTAACAACAGGCCGTGAAGCAATCTGTCGTGAAACAAAAGCTATGATTACAACAGCTTTTGTTTGAAAACACAGACAAAATACTCCTGAAAAGCTAAACCCTGGCTAATGTCTGAGTAATAACAGTAAATTATATCTGTATATAACACAGGGAAGAGCAAAACAAGCCAAATACAGCACCCTATGAAGATTCAGAAAACTGCTACAGGCAGCACGTTTTAAAATTGACTAGAAATAGTTGTTGTGGGGGTGACTTCTTCATAAAGCTTTTTAGTTTCGGGGTAACAACAGAAAACTCTGTTGAAGCATGTCTGGGATTAAGGAAGCCATTATAATCAACTGGTTAGAGGAACTTAATGCCGTCTTCTCGATGGAATGGAGGGCGATCACTTGTTTCCATTTGTTCTGTCGTTGAACCAGATGCAGGTCTGACAACCGTCTCACTGACTTCCTCGCAAGGGTAGCTACTCAATACACATAAAATAAGAGTACCCAGAGAGCGCAAACCTCCATCATCTTCAGGAAACCCCCACTCACTGCTTAATCCTACTAGGGTTGCGGGGAAGCTGGTGCCTGTCTCAACCAACATCGGGCGAGGGCGGGGTACACCCAGAACAGCTCGCCAGACCAATGCAGGGCCAACACACTCACAAACATTCACACTCACACTTAAAGGCAATTTGGAACAGCAAATTAGCCTAATGTGCATGTCTTTGGATTGTGGGAGGAAACCCACACAGGCACGAGGAGAACATGCAAACCTCACACGGAAACACCCAAGGCCGGGACTCGAACCCAGGATCTTCTTGCTGTGGGGTGGACGTGCTAACCGCTACACCGCCATGCCTCCTGCAATCCCCCATATGAACCAAGATGTCAAAAATCATCCTGTCTTACAATCATAAAGCATCTTTTTTAAAATGAATAAATTCTGGATCATCTCCAAAATCAAATGGAGTCTTTTTTGTCCAAAGCTCCACCTCTAGTCGTAACCCTCTACGGAATCCTGCTAATAATCAAACACACATACCAAGAGTAAAACATAACCTCTCATCTTTTTAATATAAAAGTGTAAATAAAACTCAGTGCAACAAGTGATCATATTTACTCTTATTGTTGCAGTGATTTTTGTTTTTACCCCTACTTGTTTTTTCAGTGTTGGGAATGCAGCCACCTCTAGCACCAGCCACAGTCAGAGAGCTGGTGCGCTCCCATCTCCACCTTGACCCTGTTGCTGCAGATTTGCGCTGCAGTCTTTTTGTGGCTGCTGTGCAAAACTACAAGCGTGACTCTGTCCTGAGACCATACCCACCTCGATATCTAAGGGGAGAGATAAAGGATTTTGAAGACTTGGTAAGATATTACATTTAGTTATTCTTATGTACAACCCCTGGCAAAAAGTATGGAATCACCACTCTTGGACGATGTTTGTTCAATTGTTTAATTGTGTAGAAAATAAAAACAGACATGCCACAAAACTATTTTCATTTAACATTCCAACCTTGTGGCTTTATGAAACACTTACAAAAATTTGAAATTTTTACAGATCAAACAGGAGAAAAAATATGGAATCACAATTCTGAGGAAATTATTATGGAATCACCAAACAAAAACACCACAAGTACTTTGTTGCACCACCTCTGGCTTTTAAAACAGCTTGAATTCTTTGCGGCGCGGATTTAACTCTCGACAAACAGTATTCTTCATCAATCTGGCTTCAACTTTCTCTTGTAACTGTTGTCAGATCAGCTTTGCAGGTTGGAACCTTGTCGTGGACCATTTTCTTTCATTTCCACCAGAGATTTTCAATTGGATTGAGGTCCGGACTAGACTAGAAAGTTTTCACAGCTTTGGTCCTATGGCACGATGCGTTATCATCCTGAAAAATGATGTCATCAACCAAACATCCTTTCAGTTGATGGAATAAGAAAAGTGTCCAAAATCTCAATATAAACTTGTGCATTTATTGAGGATGTAATGACTTTCATCTTTCCCGTACCTTTACCAGACACACAACCCATGTGTCATTAATGACTGTGGAAATTTGCATGTTTTATTCAGGCAGTTGTCTTTATAAATTTCATTGGAGCGACACCAACCTAAAATTCCAACATCACTGAATCTCACTCTCATCCAGTCATCCACAGTCCATGATTACTTTTCTTTAGCCCACTGAAACCTTTTTTTTTTCTGTTTATATGTTAATGATGGGTTTTATTAGGTTTTCCTTTATTTCTTTTAGGAGATATCTTAAAGTTCGGTTATAGACATTGACTCTGCTTTCTGCCCATTTCTTCCTCATTTTCTGTGTTCAAGGCGTATTGTTTTAAGTATTCTCTCTTGACGCTTTGATGTCTTTCTTGGTCTACTGGTACGCTTCCCTTTTACAACCTTCATCAGCTCGGTTCAACAGCTCACTAAGGTGTGCAAGCACTCTTTTTTTAACTGCAGACTAATTAGCAGAAGTAATCGGATACAGGTGTTTGCTCAAGAACTGCAAAGTACCTGGTGAATCAGTAATATTTTCCTCAGAATTGAGTGATTGCATATTTGTTTCCCTGTGTTTGAGCTGTAAAAACCGTCGCAATTGACTACAGTTTTCTTTCTTTTTCATTTTTGTAAGTGCTTCATAAAGCCAGAAGGTTGGAACGTTAAATGAAAATAGTTTTGTGGCATGTCTGTGATTGTTTTTTTTTTTTTCCTACACAGTTAAACAATTGAGTAAACATCTTCCAAGAGTAGTGATTCCATACTTTTTGCCAGGGGTTGTAGCATGCCACTTTAGGAATGGGCTTCTGTATGTGGGATTTGGATTTCCTGAAACACTGAAGTATGCAGCATCCACCCTACAAAGTCAATTATTGTCATAAGACTATTATAAGATTCAGCACAAGCTAGCTCAAGATCCTGAACTGTATGGGAAAACATCTTGTGATTCTTACAGCAGAAAGATGTGAGCTCATTGCCAAGTATAAGAGAGCTGGTCCGATTGGGATTAGGAGATGGAGATCATTATCTGGCTCTAGTACACTGGGTGCTCTCCTCCAAGAGTTTTTCCCTAAAGACCATCCAGAAAGAAGAGGTAATTCTAAAGTTTGAAGATTGTTGATTGTAGATATTAGCTACAAATGGATTATAGTGTGTCATTGTTTGTAGCCAAGTTTAATTATAAACAGTTCTTCTCTGCTTTCCTTTCACATTCTGTTCCTTTCAAATGATACACCACTTGAAGTGGGCCAGACTCAGCCAACTGATACAAAATGCAGGGGTCTCCCCTCCTGTGCCAGACTTCCTTTTTGAGTTGGAATATTGTGAACAGATGAATTTGAAGTTTGATAAGATACGGGCAGGACGGGATATTATCTATGCATTCCATGGCAGTCGACTGGAGAACTTCCATTCCATTATTCACAATGGTCTACACTGCCATCTGAATAAGGTTAGTGTCTGTAATGTAGGCATGTATAAATTCAGTCTTTCACTTGGTATAACCCAGAGGTACTTAAACTGTGGGGCATGGGTTTGTGAAGGGAGTTGGAAAAAATACCCAAAAATCGGGTTGTTCTAAGTCTGTGTCAGTCCTGCCAGTCTTTATGCATTTTGTGAAGGAAAACACACGGATTAGCAAACACTGTAGGAAAGGTCACTATTTCAACCAGAAAAAACCCTCTAAACAGTCAGTAGAAAAGGACACCATGTTTAGCATTTTCAGCCAGCTGTGTCACATCATCCGAGCAAAACGGCTAACGTTCCAGTTTCTTACTGTAAATGAAATATGTTTACTCACTGTTAGGGTATCTTCATCACAATTTTACATGCAGACTAGCCTGCGATAACTTCATTATTAGAACCTGAGCATCACTCCCAAAATATGCATATGCTTACTACAAATTATTAGATATGATCTTTTGGTAGGCAATTTCAATGTCACGGCCAGTACTGCACAGTATTTCTTCTGATGTTTTAATTGGCTAAAATTATAGCGAGGTGGCTAAATAGAGGTTGCAGTGATAACAGTCTGAACCTCAGTGACCTTGATATACTAGGTGGCATAACTCAGTGAGTGGGTAAAAAGTGTGGTTTGCCTGTTTGGGAAGCTCTGTTAGTTACTCTCTTCCAGTGTGTGCTAAACTATGCATTTTATTTTTCCCTTAATTGCTCCAAAATACACTAATACTGTTTTTTTTTTTTTGTTGTTGTTGTTGTTTGTTTGTTTTTTGTTGTTGTTTTTTTTTTTTTACATAATTAAAACAGCAGATGAGTTTATTGACATCTGCTCCTGATGAATGACAATCAGCATTTGAACACCAGTCATTTAACCAGGCACTGGAAAACCTCTGTAAAACTCTAGTGATGCTGTATTTTTCCTTTTTAGACATCACTGTTTGGGGAAGGCACTTACCTGACCAGTGACCTCAGTATGGCTTTTCTCTATAGTCCTCATGGAAATGGATGGTGTGACAGTGTCCTTGGGCCAGTATTAAGCTGTATTGCCTTGTGTGAGATCATTGATCATCCAGATGTGAAGTGTCAAGTAAAGAAGAAAGGTAATGTACAGCTGATCATGAATAAAGTGCTCTTCTTCAACTGTCCAGAAATGTTATTTTATATGATAAAGTTCTTTCTTCTTAATGCACAAGTAATTTTATACAACAGTTTGACATGTTAATGCTGTCCATAAACTTTTAAAAATGTTGCTCTTATAACAGTTTGATGAACGTGTGTGTGTGCATGTGTATGTGTGTGTGTGTGTATGTTTATATATATA
>JAQMYF010000007.1:12553386-12567848 GCA_030014195.1 Neosilurus mollespiculum
CTTTGGATGGGTTAAATGCAGAGAAAATAATTTCCCTTGTGGGATTAATACAGTGGAGCAAAAAAAAAAAAAAAAAAAAAATGTGTTTTAAATATGTGGATTTTTTTTCCAGGCATGCTCGAGGGACATCATGGCTGGTCAGACACCATTTTGCCATTATGATGGGTCTCTACCTTCTACTTCTCATATTCATCGGTGCCTTCAATTCTACAAATTTTCAGTCATTGTGGCATTGAATATTCCGGTGATCCAACATTTCATCACATTTGCCTCATTTCCAAAGTGCCTTTTTCTTTGGTTCACAAAGATCACTTAAGAATTTAGTTTGAGACTTGCATTGAACATGATGCTCAGGAAACTCTGAACCTTTTATCCATTAGTTCAGTGTGTGCTATTTGTACTGCAGGCAAATATATTTAATCCCATTTTGATATGCATTTATTATCTCGACAAATAATTACGTGTGAGAAACTGTATGGGTGATATGGACCTGCCTATCCAGGCTGTGAGAGGTTTTTAACACTGGCATGTAGCTGGTCATAATATTCATTCATATATATAATTTTTTAATAGTAATGGAAATATTATTAGCGGTACAACCAAATGATATGAGGGACAAAATGCTATCAGATTGCTACCTGTCTTGGCAGAGGTGAGTAGTTGCTTAATTGTTACATTAAAATTCATTATAGGGAACCATTAGTTGACCACACTGGTCATGATACTGATTATATGGTGGATTTTAATTTAACGTAGTCTTTCTTTATGTTCCACTAGAAATGTTTGAATCATCTCACAAAATGATTTCTGATACTACATTCTTATACTGTCTTCTATTATACTGTCAGACTGTTAAGGGTTGTTCTCTTTTAAATAGTCCCAGTGATCCCAGGTTGAAATATTCTTTGTCAGTATAGTATAGAACTGTTTAAATCCCAAAATATGACTAAGAGCAGAACAGTAAACTTGGACCACTTGTGTTGTTGGGGGTCACACAAATCTGTTATAATTAATATGATCCAAAATAATATATTCAGTAAGATATTTTTACAGTTACAGCAAATACTTATTTGTTTATCTTTAAGCATTACAGCATTAATTGATTGTCTTCATTTAATATTTAAAAATTTCGAGTGTGTCCATGACCAGTAACCTAATTTTCTGTGAATTAAACCTTTAAAATAGTTTACACTTGGGTTAATAAACACACTTCTTTCAACAATATTGTTGTGGGTTTTTTTAGCGTTCATGTAGAAAACTAATATTGGTGTCTTTGTGTGACTGGTTTATTGTACCAGACACCCTAAAGTTTTTGTTTTCACACATTATCAGTCAAAAACAGCAGCAATCCTATCATGGTAATGTTGATAGGAGCTGATAAAAATGTACATGAAGCTTTGATCTTTGATAATGCAGCATTGTTCAGGTGCACCTAAAGGTTATTTTTGCAATAATTCATTTCATTCATCTTCAGTGAAATAATGGTGTTGTATATAAAATTTTTATTCACAGAAAGAGAGTACACTGCATTCAGCAAACAAACAGCGCCCCCTATTCTATACTACTGCTAAACCTTTGTTACTGGATATGTTAAATGACAGCAAAGCAAAATTTTTTGATAACTTTTTCCTTTGTCCAAAAATTATAATTTATTTTGAACAGAAAAAATTGTCGTTTTTTAAATTCTTTAAACTTTATCAACTCGTATCAGAGGACTTCACATGTTCACCAACATGAGTAGCAATCCAATTGTTTTGCACCTCATAAACCCATAAATCTGTATTTCTCAGATGGGTTTATCAGAATTAACCATTTCCCCCTCTGTGGATTGGGACATAAAAAGACTTCAAAAGGGACAGACGGCTATTGTACGTTTAGGGGTTGTTTTTTTGTTTTGTTTTTTTCTGGCTTGCAGCTCCACGTCTTATTACGGCTCCATAAATTCCCTGTTATTCAGTAACAGCCCACCAGTTGTGAGAGATTGTCCCAAGCGGGAATCTTTTCCTCAGAGATCATATTGTGCCTTAACACTGAAAATCGACTGCAAAGAGGAGAAGAGTCAAGTATGAAGAATGTATTTGGACTATAGAATTTCAATAAATTCTATTTACAAAATAAAATCATTTTTATTTAACACTTGTGTCAGTTGCAGCGTTAAATCAATGCAAACCTCTGTTCATGTTGCGAATGTTCTGAACATTCAAATACAAACGCACAGGACAACATCAGTATCAAATTAAGTAAATTGTCTAAAGTATTATTGAATAAAACATTAAAAGAATAATTATTTTATGTGTAATCTGTTATCATGATGATTATAAAAAACAATTATTAAATAACCCAAAAAACAGCTGTTTTATTATGTTACAGTTTATACTTTTATATAAGTTTATACTTTATACAGTAAATCATTTTGGAAGTGTTCCTCCACAAATCCATAATTATTCTGCTGCATTTGGACACCCAGGAGCCAAACACATGAAGTAGCCCTCATTATTGCTCTGCTGGACAACAATTTGGAAAGTTTAGAACATTTACATGCATTTGTTAATTTTATGTTTACAAAATGCCAGAGGAAGTGCTTTAAGTGCAGTGTACTCGTATTCACCTGCAGCTTTTGGTGGCAGACTGCCTGTCTGTGTGCCTCTAGGTGGCTGTTCATACACCTCCCAAATCAATGAAGGCAGACGTGATCTGTTTGAGCACAAGCCTGAGAACATGCTGGACGCCTGAGAACCAAACAGCTGGAGCAAGTGGTGTGTTGACAGAAACCCCCACACTCACGTTTTTCCACTGACACATACCTGCAATGGCAAACAGGCCACACTACCAACATCTTACTCATACAGTTTATATCTTAAAGAGTTATGTTAGGATTACTTCTTCATACATACAATATATTAAAGCTTTGACCTGTTACACTTATGAAATTTGCATGATGATAAACAATGTGATTTCTGTTCATGGTATGAAATTCATAATATACATTATAGTTTTTTTTTTTAGTTTAATTAGGTATTTGATTATAGACCCGGTTACCCGTTATACTGTAAAATTACAAAGAGAAAACAGGTCAGAAATAAATTATTTGTTGTCATCCAATTTTGTCTTCACTGTGCCAGATATACAGTTGCTGAACGTTAATGATAGTATATGACTAGGACTCACCTGGCTGAGCAGATTTCATTTGGGTTTGTCTGACAGATCTCCCACGTACGGTCTGGTCGACAAGTGTCTCTTTCAAGGACATGAAGTACTGATTGACACACAAACACAGTGCAATAAAACAAGCTCAAAACCAGCCTCTTAAAATTGGTTAAATGACTGAAAGTAGAATCATAAATACTTAACAAACGTGATCCAGAATATACAGAAACATGAAAGCAGATGAAGCACATAATAATTCTCATTATTATTCACCACTCACTCTCACTCATTTCCTGAACCACTTAATCCTACTAGGGTCACAGGGAAGCTGGAGCCTATCTCAGCTGACAAAGGGCAAAGGTGGGGTACACCCTGAACAGCTCAAACCTTGTGGCAATTCGGAACAGCCAGTTAGCCTAATGTACATGTCTTTGGACTGAGGGAGGAAACCAAAATACCAAGAGGAAACCCACACAAGCACAGAGGGAACATGCAAACTCCACACAGAAATGCACCAGCCCAGGAACCAAAACCCAGAACTTCTTGCTAAGAGGCAGACATGCTAACCATTATGCTACCGTGCTGCCCTCATCATTATCATTATTGTTGTTATTATTACTATTATTTCAAATTTGAATAGTGCATTACATTTACATTTATGGCATTTGGTAGGCGCCCTTATCCAGAGGGTTAAGGGCCATACTTAAGGGCCCAACAGTGTCAGCTTGGTGGTAGTCAGGCTTGAGAGAGCAGAACCTTAACCACTGAGTTACCACTGAATAGTATCTGTGTTCTTTCTTATATGTAACTTCAGATGTATTCAACCCTTTTTCTTAAGAGGAAATGCTCTTTCCTCTTAAAAATGCCTTTCATTAAAGGATTTCTTTAATGATTTATCCATACATAGTTAATGAATGTTCACACAAAAAAAGTAACTTTTTGACACTGGATAGCTTGTGTAAATAACTAGAAACTGTATATCAAATTTACTATTGCTGTGGAACAGGTTTTATTATTCCTTACTTAAACTTAAAGGCATTTACATCCTGCAGCTGAGCACTCGAGTCTCTGCTCACCTGGTTAAGATACTGGAGGCTGTAGATACACCTGGCCAAGCCTTTGTAAAGACTAGCTTTAGGATTGTTACCTGACTTGCAGATCTCCTTGTGCTCTGCTTCTGGCTTGCTCCTATTAGATTCCTGATACACACACACACACCAAGCCTTCATCACACTTCCCAAGGTGGTCCCATGTTCCTCCGCAGCTCTCCCCAAGTTGTTTTGCACATGCAGGGCAACAGCCGCAGACACCTGTAGTAACACCCCCTTTACACTTCAGCCTCAGCGCTCTGCGCTCCAGTGCAAGGCTTGGAGAATCTGTGATCCAGATCTGGTGCTCTCGAAACTGGACCTCACAGATGTTACAGCAAAAGGACAGTCAAAAAAAGCAATGCTCCCTAACCCATTATGACATGAAGAGGCATGGACCATCAACTCCTTTTTATATTGTGATCACTATGTCGAAGTCCTTGGTCTTGTCACACACTTACAAACCCTCCACCCAACAGCAAATGGATGAAAGATAAATTACAGAAACTTTTTTTTTACTGTTAATTACCCCAAGTCTTATCTTTACAATCTCTCTGCTGTTGAAATTTTTTTTAACTGTTTCTGCCTTGAAAGCAATTTAGGATAAGTTCAGAAAAGTGCTGTAGGGAAAAGAGTAGCCCCTTTACCAAGCAGTCAATAGAGAGCGGCAATTCTGTGAGCAATCAAGATAATCAGCCTCTTCTAACAAAGACGAGATTAAGACGTTGGCAGGTTATCTGAAAAGAGTGTGTGCACCAAGTCAATATGATCATAATAAAACTCCAGTACAGACATCAACACCTTGCCCACTGTTAAGTGTTCATCTTGGATGCAGTGTGTTCACTCCATTCCAAATACAACTTCATAAATGAAAATGTGAGTAAAATAAATGATCATAAATTCCTAAATTATTTGACTGCAAAATGCATTAAAGAGAATAGACCGATGAAGTTCTTGAAGAGTTTTATTAAATTAGATCTCTATAAAACACAGCATAATGCTATCATTTGCTTTGCTGACATTATTTTTTTCCCTTAACGCAAATCTGTTTCTTTAAAAATCCAAACTCCCAAGTTATATGAGACAATGTGTTTTCTGCACTTCATTTGCAAAGTAACCATAGTAATGTTCTTCAAATCTCTTGTAATAATACCCAGCTGCATGGTTTAGTTATGCATAAAGGAACTGCACATATCATACTGATGTTCACAAAATTAGCACTGCAAAATGAAAAACACACATTTCAAACACAAAATTTTAAAAGTGAGACTAATCATATCTCCATAACTCTGATTCAAATGAAATGCAATCATTAGCATTTTGGTCAATGCAGCTAAAAAGAAAGCTTTTATCAGATTTGCTACACTACACTCAACACATTAGGCTCAATGCATCTTAACAAATATTTATACAAGATTACCTTAAAGTAGAAAAATGAAACTGCTTACACAACTTCCATAGGCATGTGACTGCTTCCAGGGTAATGCTTTACATTACACTTTCTTTAACTAACATTATTTACATGAAAAAAAAAAATCATCAACTTTAAGATTACTAAACAATGAGTAAATACATGTACTAATGTTGGATCGATTAGTAAATGTTTTTTGTATCCATGACTAAACATACGTCAGATTAAATAAAAAACTAGAGGGGCACTCATAGAATGCAAGGTACCTCCACCAAAAATGAATTATGGTTACAAGTCAATCGAATAACCTGAAAAATCTGCTAAAGACTGCAAGTTTCATTGTAACTTGGCATAGTTATATTGAAATGTCTCCCCCTAGTGGATGCCTGGTGACGATAGATTCACACATTATTTGCATGTCATTCATTCATTCACTTTCTGAACTGCTTAATCCTAATTAGGGTCGCGGGGAGGCTAGTGCCCATCACAGCTAACTGTGGGCAATGGCAAATTACACCCTAGACAACTCGCCAGGCCATCGCAGGGTAGAAACATGCTGACGGCATCCCAATGGCCTACTCTTTACAAACGACAGCAATGGTTATTATTTGCACGTATTAACCTTAATAGATTTTTTCCCCCCAGGATGATCCCACAATAAGATCCCCTTAAAAACTTCATGGTTTATTATTTGTACCACACCCTACTCTAGAAAAAAAAACAGCAAAATCCAAACATAACTTTTGGAATTGTACTGCACACCAACAGAGAAACTAACAAACCAACAGGTGAAAAAATAACCTCCTGGCAGAGGTAATAGTTAGAATTAGATAGAGCTTTTGCCAGTATTTTATTTGTTTATTATTATCATTATTATTATTATTATTTTAAGTAAATCATGTGTAAGTAATTACCTCCACCGTGAAGGTTATGTTTCACCTTTGGTTTGTTTTAGTAGACTAATCAAAAAATATATGTGAACATGCTCATGAAATTTCTACCAGGGGTGGGGTTTTAAATAAGGAAAACTCCATTATATTTTGGAGATGATCCAGATCCAATTCTAGATCCAGGAATTTTTTAAAGGATTCTTTAAATTTGCGAGATAGGACAATATTTTTATATATATTTTTGACATTTTGGTTTATATGAGAGACTGCTGGGCTTGGTGGAGGTTTGCACTTTACAAGTTTGCTCTTGTTCTGTTAAAGTTATTATTCATTAATGTTGTGCTTCACGTGAAATAAACAGTGTCAGTTAATGAAACCTTAAATGTAAAGCATTAGCACTTTTAAAGGCAATCACTTTATGTTGTTTTATTCAGCAAAAGCAGTGAGCAGTAATGTCTATAGTTGTCACAATGGAAGGACAGCAGAAATGTAATTAAAATACATATCGTATGGACATTTTTCTGAAATTTGCATAGAATGTCAAATTTATTTTAGCGTCAAGTAGCTCTTTTAAACAGTAATACTGTCAACTCTTTATACACTTACATGTGAAGCCAGTTTCACATTAATCAGTTTTCAATCTTTACTCAAACCTTTACTAAAAAAGCTATTTTTTTACATTACCGTTCTATGACCTTTTCCACAGCAAACACTAGAATAACCTACAGTCAATATAAACCAGAGAAAGATGCTTTAGCTCAAGTGTTTCTCAGAGTGAACCACTTAAGCTTAAGCTAGTGTGTGTTACATGGGACATGATTCAGTTTTCTAGCTTGATTCTGGACGTGGGTCTGGCTGTAGGGAGAGGTCATGCTCTGTAGAGGTGTACGTTTTGTAACTGAGAGAATATGATGCGTTACGAAGCAGGGGGTCACATAAAATCCTCATAATCTTGTACATAACCGCCATCAAACTCGCCATAGTCATCAAAGTCATCTTTCATCTTGGCTTTTAAACCACCTCCTGGTAAACCGCCTTTCTTTTTCTTCTTTCCTTTATTTTGCTATAAATTTATTGTTAGCAAAGAGAGAAAAACATTACAGAATTAGGAACAAACGATAAATATCCTGTCTAAAAGTGTTTAACTGTCACAGAAACAGATTATATCAGAAATTACAGAGGCAAATTACACCAATCAGCCATAACATTAACACTACCTAATTGGTCTCAGGTTAGTTGGCCCCCATACACAGCAAGCTGCAATACTGTGTGTTCTGACACCTTTCTATCATAGAGAGTTGCAACAGTTCTGTGCTACAGTATTTCTTCTCTGGGATCAGACCAGAAGTACTAGCCTTCACTCCCTATGCCCATCAATAAGTTTTTGGCACCCATGACACTCTTGCCAGTTCACTGGTTGTCCTTTCTTCGACCACTTTTGGGGTCGGTACTTACCACTGCATACCAGGAACAGTCCACAAGACCTGCCACTTTAGAGATGCATATACACTGATCAGCCATAACATTTAAAAACATTATGACCACGGACAGATGACGTGATTAACACTGATCTGTTTTTATCATGTGGGAATTACAAAACATTATTCCGAGTAGATAATGCCTGAATTAAATCGACAGACAGACACTCATGGTTTGTCATGGTCAGTAGGAGCATGTGGCATCATCATTATCGTGCTTTGAATTATAAATGGAAGAACAAAACCCAAGCAAAACTGTGGGCAAAATTTTTGCAAAAAAAATTAAAAATTTAGCTTACTTTCATTTATGTTTCCATCTAGTATATACTACACCTCTGAATGAGATTTAAAGGACGCTGTTAGCAAGACAGTGCTTATGATCTGCTCGCAGAGAGCACAGAGCTCACCTGACCTGCCTTTGACATAGTTAAAATATGTAAAAATTATTTATAACTATGGAAAACTTAATTGTCAGTAAAATTGTGCATGTTGAGAGGCAACCAGCAGAGGCTAACAGCTAGCTACGATTTCTACTGAATTCTTTACGCTATTCATTGAAACTGTAACTGTGTTAGAAGTTAAAAAGGTTTCCTTGCGTCTTTTTCACAACTTTACCATGATGTTCATAATTTTAATGTTTTCATCACTGCAAGGTCAAGACAATATGCTTATCTACCTGAATCGACAAATGTGTTAGCCACTATTGCACATGAGCTGAAAAATCCATGTGCTGGTTGTCTGCTTCTTCATACATAATACATAGCTGCCCACAATCACCCAAAATAACATTTTATTGATTTCAGGTAAAGCCAGGAATCAAACTCGATCTGTCCTTTGAGTATATTGAGACACTGTTAAAGTTTCTTGCTGATACGTGACTTATTTTGTGAGTTATCCTGCTGAAAGCAAAACTGGAGAACTCCAGTGAAACCAGAGAAGATCTACCTTCGTCGTAGATAGCCGGTCTTAAAAATCTTGACTTTGTTTGCTTTTACGTTCCCGTGAGGTATATATACTAAAACAATTATTTGCACAAGCTGAGGTGGATGTTGCTTTCACGTCCCCGAAACTGAACAGCTTAGGGAGTATTCAGAAACAGCCACCTGGCTTCTGTTAATTATCTTAAATAACAGAAAAAATAAGAAAAAATAAGCAAGTGTAAGTATCTGAGTGACTTTAACAAGAGCCACATTGTGATGGCTTAACGGCTGGGTCTATTCATCTCCAAAATACCGGGTCATGTAAAGCGTACCCCTACACAGTCATTAAGTGTACTGAAAATAAATAAGCAGTCTTATAGATACTTGCAATTGCTAAATTATTTGTGTACTGCACTATAAACCTGACTCCATACCTTTTCTTGCCTCTGCTTCTCAGTGAGTAACACTGTGAGCGAGTTATTTATTTTCTTCAAGTCTTCAACTTCCACTATAACAAACGAGAAGAAACATGTTTAAGAACCCTGAAACCAGACATGAACCGCAATATTTGACCAGGATTTACTGAATCACACAACATTCGGTACGAAGTTGTGTGAAAGCCAAAACTCACACGACAGACAAAGGTCTCTGAAGAGCGACTCTAAAAAGCTGGAATAGTGTATCGACTTCTCATAGAGGGCTATTTTTTCTTTCAGCAGACGCTCGAACTCTGTAAAGTCCTCTTTGGAAGAAGGGCTCATGGAATCTATTCCTGCTGTGCTATTCGATACAATACCTAAAAAAAAAAAAAAAAAAAGATATTTTCAAAAATATTGTACATTGATGAACATGTTTGGACAACTTTAAGAGATAATAAATAAGACATGCATTTAATATATAGTGGAGATATAAAGACAGCACTCACCAAAAGCATCTTTAGCTAATTCCAAATCTGAATCCTCCTGAAGTTTCTTCAATCTAAGTTTTTCGGTTAACTCCTCCTCAGGTGTGCATTCTGTGCTGTCTTTAGATTCCTCTAACTGCCACAGACATAGTTCTCATCAATTAACAACAATTTACTGATCATCCATTTACACTTCCATATTTATTTCCAGTGAGGATCCCAGAATAAGAGCACATATTTAGCAACACTCTTTGCTTTTAATACTGTAATGAATTATATAGTAAGGGCCCCAAGCTAAACGCTTTATACATCCATACCGAAGATCTAGAAGTAACACTTTTTCTTATGTTCCTTCAGGTTAGGTAAGGACAGACTAAGCTGAGAGATTAACCTCTGAATTTTAAACCCAGACAAAAATGCAGACATCAGAGCTCAATCACAATAAGGACAAACATAGGATACTAAACATTTCTCAGTGCAGAAAATGTATAAAAATATATTCTATATGGGTTGATACAGAAAAATATTTACAAAATGCTCACTCCCATACTACATTGTATTACTTTGATATAGAAGTTTGCATTCTTACAGCCATGGTTCTTAAAATAGGGTCTGTAAGTATTTCAATAAAAATTGTTACAGTGGTACAATGGGTTATTATCTTTATTACTGAGTTAACAGTCTATTTCACTGATCATGTGACATAAATGGGTTTAATGAAAACCAAACATATCAACTTAAAATTATGCCAGTAAAAATGTATAATAAAAAGAGATCACGGGGTCCAGATGCTCCCAACAGCAGGACCATTTGATAATTTGTCCGTAACAAGTCCAGTATATAAAAAGTGGCTTTGTGACATTGAAACAGCCTCGGAGGGGAGGTCATACACCAATGTGGATGATCCCGTGTCATTTCCTTAAAACGTTATTAACAAAACATACAGACGGACGGACGGAACCAGTTTCTATAGATCCCGCTCCCCTCACCTTCAGTGGCAGCGAGAGCTAAAAATGTTTGTGTGAATCAAATGTTTAGGAATAAAAAGCTTCAAAAATCTAATAAACAGTCCTAATATTTTCATACAATGTATAAATGTATAATGTACAGAAATACTGACAGTTGTTCAGAAATGTTGATAAATGAGATCCGGTCTACTGAGGAGGTCTGCGGAATCTGTTTTTACCATTAAAGTGTCACCGACTGCAAAACTACACCTGACCTACAGCATGTTGTTTTTTTTTTCAACACGAAATACTGGTGCCCGCAGCTTAATCCACAATTTCGGCTCCTTTCAAGTTTAGTCGCTGACTAAAATACTGCTCCAGGAGACTTAATTTAGATGTTCACCATCTCTGCGCCGTCTCCTCGGGGAACCTAATTCATGAGCCTGCACAGTGCATTCACACTCTTCTGGTTCAGTCAGTTTTATGGTCTGTTAGATAAAGACCATGTCCATCATTTTGTGTTGGGAAAAGAGGACAAAAAGTTGCTTAAAAGATAAAAACATATCTGTGTTTAGATAAAACTCTCAACTCCCTCATGCCACAAACATCACCACCAACAGCACAGCACAGTTAGAGCACGGCGGCACAAACATTACACACAAATCAATGATCATCCTCCTTCTACTGTATTCACACATGTACATGTACTACAGCAGTTACTATTAAGGCCATGGTAGTTCCTGACCAGGACACTGTGGTAAGCAGGTGAAGTACCAGGTTAAAATATCAAACAGGACAAAAAGACGTTCCGTGTCATACATCACTCACCTGCTTTCGAAACTCATCTTGTTTTTTCTTTTGTAAACTTTCCTTCTCTTTAATTTTATCAGTAAGTTTTTTCTTGTCTGATGGCTTTGTCACTGCAACTAAGAAATAAAAATGTGTGAGCTGAAACAAACAAGAAAAATTCTGCTTAAAATACATCTAACTGCACCTTAATTCACCTGTTTTTGTTTCAGACACCTTTTCTTCTTCCTCCTCTTCATCATCCCAGTTATCCTGGAGATAAAAACAGATAAGCAGATTTATTATTCATTCAAGAGATTTTCTCGTCTCTGATTGGTCACTGAATGATTCTTGGTTTTGTATCATTGCCATGGGATAACTGAATTACTGCACAGTTGCCATTGGATAAGTAGAACGATTGATTGATTGGTCGGCACGGTGGCATACTGGTCAGATCTATGGTGATCTAGCTCACAGCAAAAAGAACCTGGGTCCATGTCTTGGGCGTTTTTTGTGGACACATTAGGCTAATTGGCTGTTCCAAATTGCCCCAAGGTGTGGATGTGAGTGTGAATGATTTTGTGTGTGTGTGTGTGTGTGTGTTGGCCCTGGAATGGTGTTTTGAGTAGGGTGGTCCTTAAAAATCATAAGTCAGAAAGTCTAAGCTCCAACCCCTGAAATTCATTTGAACAGTTTAGAAAACACTCCTGGTGAATTCAACGACCTTGAAGTTTCACCCCGAGGATCCCCAAGAGGTGCTTTTTGTCTGGGAATAAACAGAGCATATAAGGATTAAAATGAGAATGAAAATAAAGGTTGTAACAGCAGAATTGATAGAAAACAAATTAATCTATGAAAAGGAAATGTCAATGGTAAAGAAAACCATAAGTGACTAACAATACTAGACTTATGAACTAATACCTAAATCAACTCGAGATGTGTTCTAACGGATTCCTTGACCCAGAAAACCATAATTTAGTACTTTAAATCCTTGAAAATATTAATTAGTAGTCAGAATGTGGTAAAATTAAGTTCTGGTTGGCATTCTTGGATTTATGCAAATTAAGTGATGATTGCCTACTTAGTTTTTTACTGTGAGTAATTTATGTTATTCTAGAGGCTTTTACTGATTTAAAAACTCCCAAGAAACTTGTAATTTAAAATTTTCTCAATGCTTGAGCACATGCTGACTGGGCTATTTAGGCGAAAACAATATTATAGGGGGTACATAACTTTGAGGGGTATGTACAGGGGTCAGCTTTGAATAAATGCATTTTCCCAAAAAGTGAGACCAGCAATTGGATAAATACATAAGAAAAAATGTTAATGCTAACACCCACCTCTATTTCCAAGGATCTAATTATTTGTTATATAAATCAGGATTGTTGTTTTAAAAGTTTTTATTCATTTATACAACAGAACAGAAAGGAACATAAAAAAATTCATTTGTCATCCAGTGCATAAAAAACTTGCACAAAGTACAAGACATTACACTATTAGAAACGTCCCCCACCCCCCATCCCACCCCTGTGGGCAATACGCCCGATTGTTACAGTCACTTATGATTTTCTTTACTATTGACAGCATTTCCTTTTCATCGAACAATATATTTATTTTCATTCTCATTTTAATCCTTATATGCTCAGACAGAAAGCGCCTCTTGGCGATCCTCAGGCTGAAACTTCGAGGTCGTTGAGGGAGGGTAAAATGTCGTCCGATTGAGAAAATAAATTCACAGGAGAGCTTTTTCTGCAATTTCCAAATTTCGAGGGTTGGAGCTTAGACTTTGTGACTTTCGATTTTTAAGGACCACCCTAGTGTTGAGCTGTTCAGGGTGTACCCTGCCTTCACCCAGTGTCGGCGGAGATAGGCTCTGGCCTCCCGGCGCCACTAATAGTAGGAATAAGCAGTTTGTCAAATGAGTGAGTGAGCTGTCATGTGTCCACAAACTTTTGACCACACAGATGTGCTTGATGACATCCATGTCAAGACGACTGTGATGAATTGTTCTTCTGTTCACAGAGCGTTGGATATGATCATGAACAGCACATGTGTGCTTTCTGATGAATTCATGCTGTAACAGTGAGTTTGTAGCAGCTTCCATATTGGCCATCATCACCATTTAGATTAGCCAGCAGTGCTAACCATCAGGAAAACCACCAACCCACTACTCCAGCTGGCTAGCAACACATTAAAGGATGCTTTATAAACTGTCAGAGTGAGTAAGAGCAAAGAAAACCACCCAGCTGTGATGAAAAGAGAAACAGCCTGACAGCAGGCTGAGTTACTAACTTTGACATCTTCATCCTCATCCTCGCCTTCCCACTTGTCATGATGCCCCGGCGCCTTCTTGATGGGCTCTTCCGGCTCAAAACTCTCAGCATCTGGAGTACAACGAGAAAGCGGTTCATTAGGCGACACACACACACCGCTGGTACACACACTGCACATTACTTCTGGATACCGACAGCGGGGATAAATAGCAGACACGCTGTATTTCTCACCCCAAGAATCGTCGTCAGCCATTTCGGAAGGACCACCGAAGTGTAGTGTAGAGAGCAACCGACAACAGAGCCACTTCCGGTGGGGATCTGGAGAAATATTTCAAAAGTAAAGTTTACTCTGGTACTGCTGCTATTACTACTACTATTAATATTACTGACAATAATAATAATCATAATAATAACAATAATAATAATAATAATAAAACTATTATCATAATACTACCACCATTACTACTATTACTACTACTATTAATATTACTGACAATAATAATAATAATAATAATAATAATAACAATAATAATAATAATAAAACCCCCCAGTGCAGCTAACTGGGTTATCAAAGGCCGGCCATGTCTCTCACTGTCTATGGTGAGAGGCATGTAAAAG
>JAQMYF010000007.1:12569751-12607090 GCA_030014195.1 Neosilurus mollespiculum
AAGAAGAAGAAGAAAGAATAAAGAGAGTTAAAGAGATACCTGTTTGCACATGCGCATGGAACTCACCTGTGTCTATCAAGATAATTTCTTTAAATATTAGAAGTAAATTATAAAAATCTAATTTAAATGTGCTTTTTTTATTTTATTTAAAATTTTTTTTTGCTTATGTTCTTGTGTAGTAAATACTAAAATAACTATGACCCTAGGCTCAAGGGATGTCTCTGAGTTAAATAATCCCTTCAACATTCTGTCTGGGGGACTATTCAGCAACATCAACCTCATCATTGGTGCATAATTGTTAATTATATACTTATGCAGGCGGCATGATGGCATAGTGGTTAGCACATCCGCCTCCTAGCAAGAAGGTCCTGGGTTTGATTCCCAGGCTCGGGCATTTCTGTGTAGAATTTGCATGTTCTCCCCTTGCTGGCATGGGTTTCCTCCTCGAACTCTGGTTTCCTTCTACAGTTAAAATGTA
Source organism: Neosilurus mollespiculum (assembly GCA_030014195.1). Classification (NCBI taxonomy): domain Eukaryota; kingdom Metazoa; phylum Chordata; class Actinopteri; order Siluriformes; family Plotosidae; genus Neosilurus; species Neosilurus mollespiculum. The sequence goes on from JAQMYF010000007.1 coordinate 12,570,230, forward strand.
TACACATTTGGCAAATCGACCCTAGGTGTGAGTGTGTGTGTGTGTGTGTGTGTGTGTGTTGGCCCTGTAATGATCTGGTGAGCTGTTCAGGCAGCCTTCGCTGAGTCGGCTTTAACCCTAATAGGAATTAGCAGTTCAGCAAATGAGAGAGTCAGGGAAACTGAGAATATACTTATTCACTATATATAATATATAAGCACTATCTCCAACTGTTGTTACAAATAATGCAGAGTGCATCAGTAATTATGGTCATCAAATGACTTTTATTTTGATGTATAGCACCTGCCCCAGCTTTCAGTACCGCTCGTGCGTTTAATGCTGCTGGCTTTGTCCAGTTAATGTGCAATTGCTGCAGTTATCATAGATGGCTTGGACGGATGGATGGATGGATGGATGGCAACTCGGATCCTGCTCATTTAATGCAGTAGAAGGTAAAGTGAATGCAGCATGATTTAATTCAATGCACATTTTGATTTATCACAAATATATATATATATAGCTATATATACTCACACAAGGGTGCTTGCTTGGGGAACACCATGCGTTTGTTTGACTCTGTGTCTTTAAGACACTAATGTTCTGTCCCGGGATGCTGTGTGTGTGTGTGTGTGTGTGTGTGTGTGTGTGTGTGTGTGTCCTGTAACCCTGAACCCTGTGGTAAGCTCTTTTAAAAGGTATCTGTGTATAAGGGTCCATGGGACAATGTGGATGGTGTATCTGGAGTGTTTTCATTAGTCATGCCTTCTGTAAGTGGCTGCAATCTGCAGTCCATTTGGACACAATAACATGGGGAGAGGAGACAACTGCACACAACCACGAGTGTATTATATCTGCAGTGTGAGATATTAATGTCAGTGCCTGGCTGGAATGACGCATCTAAGGATTGTGGGAGAATGGATGGAAAAATCCTGTGATTGCAAAAAAAAAAAAAAAAAATTATATTGATCTCTGACTGTAGAATATTAAATACTGATTACAGCAAATGGTTAAGGAAATATCTGAATGTGCATCTTAAACTGCCTGTTTTTCCATCTTTACACCTACAGAGTGCAGCTCTCTCTCTCTCTCTCTCTCTCTCTCTCTCTCTCTCTCTGTGTGTGTGTGTGTGTGTGTGTGCACATAGACTTGCTACATACTCACTCACTCTCACTCATTTGCTGCTAAATCCTATTAGGGTTGCACTGAGGCTGGAGCCTATCTCTGCCGACACTATGCAAAGGCACCCTGAACAGCTCGCCGGACCACTGCAGAGTCAATTGCTACATACTACATACTGGAATATGTTTTAACCAAAACATTTTTGGGAAGGGACATTTTTGCTGATCACCAACTCTTCAAAAGATTATTTAAGGCTCAGAACTTGGGTTTAGGCTTCAGGTGAGAATTAGAGGGCGGCACGGTGGTATAGCACGTTCGCCTCACAGCAAGAAGATTCTGGGTTTGAGTCTCGGGATAAGCCAGGCCATTTTTGTGTGTATTTTGGATGTTCTCCACGTGCTCGCATGGGTTTTTTTTTTCAGGTACTCCGGTTTCCTCCAACAGTCTATGTGCATTAGGATTATTGGCTGTTCCAGATTGTCTCTAGGTGTGTGTAAGTGTGAATGGCTGTGTGGGTGTTTGCCCTGCAATGGTATGGCGAGCTGTTTGGGGTGTATCCCGCTTTCATCCAGCTTTCTGGGATGGGCTGTAGCCTCTCCGCAACCCTGGTAGGATTAGGCGGTTCGGCAAATGAGTGAGAGTGAGTGAGTACGATTTAGATAAGACTTAGATTAATGTTATGGATATGGTTAGACATTTAGTTTAGATGGTTAAGATTAGGGTAAGGAGTGAGGGAATGTATTATGTCAATGAATGTCCCCACAAGGGGTGTGTGTGTGTGTGTGTGTGTGTGTGTGCCTGTATGAGCAGAGGAATAATTACAAAAGCCTTTGTGTGTTAGTGGGTTTTTTCCCCTCTCTCATTGCTGATACTGTCTGGCCTAAACCAGACAGTACACTTGAGAGCTGGCTTTATTTCACTCATCTGACTCATCATCAACACAGTGAAACTGTCCTGCAGAAAAAAGCAAAGCAATGGCATTTAGATGAGACAGCAGCTTTTAATTGAGCTGTAGTCTAATACTTTTACCTCTGATTTGTAGAATGTGCATTTTACCGCTGTGTGAAGCAGAGCTATTATTAAAATCACACAGTGAATATCTCAGGGTCATTTTTTTTAATGCCTCAGTTAGTCTTCATCATTATTATGTTATTCTTATCAAGAATTTCAATATACGTATTTCTGAAATTCCAAATAGCTTACAGTCATTGTACATTTTATAGTATTTGGCTTCACTGATGTGATTTTGCAGGCACGAGCCATACATCTCCTCTTTGGCCTCGCTCTTCTCCTCCTACTGGGCATTTCCATCCACATCATTCTTCTACCAAACCATCTCAAACCCACCTCCTATCTTTTTGTCAGTGCAACCATATTCAAACAGTACAGCATAGTTGGCCTCACTACTGTCTCATAAACCTTTCCCTTCACACTTGCATACACCCTTCTATCACAAATCACTCGAGCCACTCAAGTGGAAGGAAAATGAATGAATGAATGAATGAACTGGTCTACACTTACATTTTAGTTACTGTTTTTCCATTACTGTATTGTTTTTTGCTCTCTTTTACATCACCATAGGAATCCCACTTTTGTAGGTTTACTGGAGCCCGTTATGGCTCTCAGACAAAGCCAGGGTTCGAGGGCAGTGCCTGATCATCCAGAGTACAGTTCACCTCTGCCAGAGCAGACAGTTAAACACACCAGAGACAGAGTTGATCCTGAAGAACCTCATACCAGTAAGACAGAAAGCCAGTCAAGCACACCAGTCCCAGCCAGCTTTTGTCCCACTGATGGCTCTGTCTCAGGGGAGGATTTTGACCATGGAGATAGTCCTAGTCATCATAACAGCATGGAGGAAGACTCATTGTCTGAATACGATAATGTGGGATCAGAGGCGGAAGAAGGGCAGGACTATGAGGAAGATGAAGAACTGCGTACTGATGCAGATGGCATGACTTACTATGTTCATTGTTGCCCTGAAGATGAGAGCTATTTAGATGGAATGGACTGTCACGAAGGTACCGAGAGCAGTGATAGACCAAGTACTTCCAGAGAACCAGAGACTAAAGGAAATCCAGGAGGTGTCTGGCAATTCTCTGAGGGGTTTTATGAAGTACATCAACAAGATACAGAGGAGCTGGTCCACAGCTGCCCAAAGCCAATTACAGAGTCTAATTTCATCCAGGCTCCCATGGCTGAGGATGAAGATGATGATGAAGAGGATGTCGAGGATTTAGAAGAAGAGGAAGATGATAAAGAAGAAGAAGCAGATAATGATGCTGTGGAGGAAGAAGAATCATATTTTGTTTATGAACAAGAAAAGACAGGAGGACATCAGGATGGAATTAACTGCAAAGGGCAATGTGATTTACGAGAGGACAGTAAAAGCCGTAATCATGGATCGAATTACAGTAAAGGAGTGCGTAGAGGAGAAGAGGTTTTAAGTAGAGATTACAGATTGGATAAAAGCATCCTAGGGAAGTCTAAGAGTGATGCCCAAAGGTCATTTACTGGTCACAGAGAAGGCAATAAAAAGAGCAATGCTGAAGTTGATTATTCAGCAAACTGTGAAGTGGGCAGGACAGATAAAAACTCAAAACAAGGGTCTGTATTCAGAGGGCATCAGATCTGTAAGGAGGACAGAGGCAGCAGGAACTCTAGATGTAATAACATGACAAAACTTGAAGATGCTGAGAATAGAGAAGATTTTCAAAAGAGACATTCATACAGAGATCATGTAAGAGAAAAAAAAGAACACTGTATAGGAAGGGGACAGGGGTGTCCTCATAGAGCAAAGCCCGGGAGGGATAGGGAACACTCAGCAGACACAGACGAGGATAAGGATCAGATTGTTCATGAAGTAAAAACAAAATTGAAAGTTCAACCTCAGAGTTCTGGGAAAGACAGAGGTATAGCCAAGAAATCATGTGATGAGAGAAGGATTCCAGAAAGCTCACAAGCGTCAGTGATTAGAGCACCCAGAGAAGAAAGCAGACCCAGTGCCCCCAACACACCCATGCGGCCTCTCGACCCCCACCTGCAGAAAGATCTGGCCAGACCCTCTAAAGAAGACTCTCTGAGGTCCAATCAGGGCCAGGTAACCGTTCAATTCAATTAATAACTTTTGCATTCATAGTTGCATAGGGAGTTGAAATATTGCCTTCTTAGTTAATTCAAGTTTATATTCAGGAGCCTGCTGGATTTTAACGCCATAATTAAGATTAACACAATCCTCAGGTGACTCCGAGGAGCCCGCAGCACTGCACCGTAAATCCACATTCTGAAACTACCACAGCAGCCAGCAACTGTAACATCCCTCAGGTAAGAAACTTCCTTTACACCTGTTTCAGAATAGGCACCCTGCTGAAAAATATGAAAATCTGTGTGAATCATCAGCTTGACACATTGTCATTGCTTTACAGGAAGGAAAGAGAGACCACTCATTCCCAAGCTTTGTGGATGGTAAATATTTTTTACTCTATCAAAGTTGAAATATATGCTATATTTCTATAATGTAAGTAAAATGATAGATAGATAGATAGATAGATAGATAGACAGATGTTCAACAATACCTAATTTTTTGACTCTAGTTACCTTCAAAAAGCCCATTCATATGTGCACTAATCAGCCATAACATTAAAAACATTATGACCATCAAATCTACAGGGGGATTGACTAACATTGATTATCTCTTTGCAGTGGCACCTGCTAAGGAGCAGGATGTACTATAAAGATAGTGAACATTCACTTCTCAAAGTTGATGCATTGAAAGCTAGAAAAATGAGCAAGCATAAGGATCCAAGTGACTTTGACAAGGGGCACATTGTGATGGGTAAAAGACTGGGTCTATTCATCTCCAAAATGGCAGGTCTTGTGGGATGTTCCTGCAATGCAGTCATAAGTACCTACCAAGGAAGGACAACCAGTGAGCTGGCAAGAGTGTCATAGGTGCCGAAGCCTGATTAAAGCACATGGGAGTGAAGGGGGTTTGATCCTGCAGAAGAGCTAGTGTAGAACAAACTGCTGGAACTATTAATGCTGCCTATGAGAGAAAGGAGTCAGAACACAGTACACTGCAGCTTGCTGTGTATTGGGCCACCTAGCTCTAGACCAGTCAAGTGGTTATGTTATGGCTGATCAGTGTTATTATTTATTATTATTAAATTTTTTTTTGTCACCACCACTATACTGAGGTATTTATGTCTGTTATGAAGTCCCAGGCCCATGTGAACCAGAGGATCTCATCGACGGGATCATCTTCGCTGCAAACTACCTCGGGTCTACTCAACTTCTCTCAGACAGAAACCCGTCCAAGAGTGTGCGCATGATGCAAGCTCAGGAAGCTGTGGACAGAGTAAAAGTACAGTCATAATATGTTTTAGTAAAGCTATCAAAGCTTTAGATACTTATTTGCTTTGTTTCCATTAATCCTATAAGTCAGTATTACAAATCACGGTTCACATGGGTAGTGGTTAGCACTTCCACCTGACAGCAAGAAGGCTTTGGGTGGGAGCAACGGGCTTGGCATGAGCGTTTCCATGTAGAGTTTGCATGTTCTCCTCGTGCTTGCTTGGGTTTCCTCCAGGAGCTCCGGTTTCCTCCCACAGTACAAGGACATGCGCATTATCCTTATTGGATATTCCAGATTGGCCCTAGGTGTGAATGTGAGTGTGAATCGTTGTGTGTGGGTTTCCCTGGGATGGAAAGAGTCGGTCGGGATGGGCTCCAGGATAAAGTGGTTCAGCAAATGAAATGATCGATTCACTTGTGATTGTTTTGTTGGATGTTGTCAAAAAAAAAAAGCTTAGTCTGGCCACAAGATGTAGCTATAACTCTTCTGTTGTGTGTTTTAGTGTGTGGATAGAGAGAGCCCGAGCCCCATTGAGGTTGACCTCTTCATTTCAACCAAAGCCATCAAAGTGCTCAATGCTGACACACAGGTTGGCAAAGTTCTAATACACAATATTACTAAGCATGTTTCCATTTTTATTAATGTATGTCTTTGTAGGTGCCCTCGCCCAGAGTCGGCTGAGATGGGCGCCAGCCTCCCCGTGACCCTAATTAGGAATAAGCGGTTCAGAAAATGAATGAATGAATGAATATGTCTTTGTAGGTCAGTAGCAGTCAACCAGATGCTAAATTTCAGTATTTAATTCTTCAGAATGTGGGTGGTGGAACAGGGAAACCCTTCACATGGCGAAATTCGGACATTTTTATCTATAGATTACTCTGACTGTAAGAAAATATCTTAACGTGAAATACATTACTTTCTTTGCATGTACCTCAGTTACAAGAAAAGTTCTAGTATTTTAACATCATCTTATCCCACCAATCATAAATGAGAAATTACATTTAAAAATCCCATCCAGACTGGATCATCACAAGCATTTTCAAGCCTATATCTGATTAGAACCTGAACTGAAGGCATGTAGCTATCTAAAGATTTTGTCACAGCAACATTTACTACATGAGGAAAGTGCACTTAGTTAGCAAGGTTTTAGATATCTTTAGAAAGACTAATTGTACTTGCAGCTACGTTTTTTTTAACTGGCTCCTTACCCAAGATTTTAAAGATTTAAAGGAAGATAGCCTTGGCAGGATTTAAAAGTAGTTTTGGATTGTTACCAAAATTCAGCCACATTGACACCTGACAAAATTCCACAGCCTATCATGTCTTGTTACCAGTATAGTGAAGTGGTACACGTAGATAATTCCTATATGTAGTTGTAGCAACTTTTAAACGATACCATGTTAGCTGACTTTGCATCTGTTCCAATGCAGGAGACAATGATAGACAATGCTCTTCGGACCATCTCCTACATTGCAGACATTGGAAGCGTGGTAGTCTTAATGGCTCGCCGACGAGTGTCGCAGTCTGCTGCACTCGACTGTAATGAAACCAGCCTAAACTCTGCAGAGGAACGGAAGCAGTACCGAATGATCTGTTACGTCTTTGAATCTGAGGATGTAAGTCAAGACTGTACCATGATTACAGAATGATTCCATCATGTTGCTTATGTTATAGATAACATTGTTTATATATTTATTTTATTTGAATAGGTGCTCAAATGGTAATTTATGTTCATCTAAGTCTAAACAATTAATTTTATGATGCCATAAATGGTCTTATGTTTTGTGGTCAAAAATAAATGTTAAAGCCATAAATTCTAGACCTTTTTACATCTTTTTATGTCATTGTTACTAATCTGTATAATTTTCATGTTCCTGCTTGTGGATAATCTCAGTGCCACAGAGGCCAAGCTCTAAAAAGTGTATGATTATGTAATTGCTTATGACCTTAATTTCATTCCCTGATTCAACTTGACTGATGCAATTTCACTCAAGTGTTCTCCAGTTTTCTGAGCCTTCTCTCTTCCCCCACCTCCCTTCTTCAGGCCCAGCTCATTGCACAGTCCATTGGTCAGGCGTTTAGCATGGCCTACCAAGAATTTCTGAGAGCAAACGGGATCAACCCTAAGGACCTCAGCCAGAAAGACTACAGTGATATTCTTAATTCACAAGAAATGTACAATGATGATCTCATCCACTTTTCCAACTCTGAGAACTGTAAAGAGGTATGGGGAGTTAGTCACATGACATTCTGTACAAAATAACAGTTTAATGTGGTGCATTCTTACACCCCCTCCAACACACACACATCAACACCCGCCCACCAAGTTGACCTTGACCTTTCTTTTTTCTTTTGGTAGTTGCACCTGCAGAAGCAGAAAGGGGAGACTCTTGGGGTTGTGATAGTAGAGTCTGGCTGGGGGTCTATCCTACCCACAGTTATCCTGGCTTGCATGCTGAACAGTGGGCCAGCTGCCCGTTCAGGAAAGCTCAACGTGGGAGATCAGATCATGGCTGTCAATGACACAAGTCTGGTGGGCTTACCTCTAGCCACCTGCCAGGGCATCATCAAGGTTTTTGTGCATTCTTAAACACTCATGTTGTGCTCAAATGTGTGCCTTCAATTTTTATTTAGATCCTCATTGTACTTGCCGCAAAACTTTATTACCCTGCTATGCATTTGAAATTTAAGGGCTGAGAACAAAACATACACTAAGTTACTTACATATGAAATTAAGCAAATCAACAAAAATAAGTCCCAGCTGCAGTGGTGGCTGTGGCAGTGGGAGAATGCTGGCTTACTGATCCGAAGGTCGGGGATTCAAGACCCAATATCACCAGGTTGTCACTGCTGTCCCTCCAGTGCAGCTAACTAGGTTATCAAAGGCCAACCTTGTCTCTCACTGTCTGTGGTGAAAGGCATGTTCTGTCATTCGTAAAGAGTGGGCCACTGAGTTGCTGTCAGCATGTTTCTGCCCTGCGATGGCCTGGCGAGCTGGTATGCAGTGGTCACCTTGGGCTCACTGTCATGCATGGGGAGTGTACACTATCCCGTGTGGTCGAATCTCACAAAAGAGCACAAATTGCTGTTAATAATGTTAATAATAATAATGTTAATAATAATAATGCATCATCATTCAACAAAAACTGTCCAGGAATGCTTTGGGGAAAATTGGCCTCCAAATTCCCCATATGTGGGAGTTGCTGGACAAACAAGTTCAAACTATGAAATTAAAGGATGTGCTTTGCTGGGTGCCATGCCTGTTTTTTTAGACAGGTGTTTCTAATGTTATCGCTGATATGTATATGTGGATATTGTTAGGCCCGGTAGGTGTACAATATTTCTGTACTTTGCCACTTTTGTTTATGAGTGTGTGTGTGTGTGTGTGTGTGTGTGTGTGTGTGTGTGTTTTAATTCAGGGCTTGAAGAATCAGTTACAGGTAAAGCTGAGTGTAGTAAGCTGTCCTCCTGTGACCATGGTGCTGATAAAGAGACCAGACTTGCAGTACCCTTTGGGCTTCAGTGTACAGAATGGCATAGTGAGTCCATTTTAATTGGGAGGGAGAAAGAGTGTGAGAACAGCATGATGCTTTTTGTGCATAAGTGTGTCAACAATTATAGATTTCCAGAAGTACATCATGTTGTATTTACTGGTATCTTTTCAGATCTGCAGCCTGATGCGAGGTGGAATAGCAGAGCGTGGTGGAGTTCGTGTGGGTCATAGAATCATTGAGATTAATGGACAGAGTGTTGTTGCCATGGCTCATGAGAAAATTGTCCATGCCCTCTCGGTGTCTGTCGGAGAGGTTGGTGTGAGCTTTATGATTTAAACTCAAGCTGTATGTGTGTATATCACATTGCTTGAGACTCACAATGCTTGATCTCTTATTGACAGATTCATATGAAAACCATGCCAGCTGTAATGTTCAGACTGCTAACTGGACAAGAAACCCCAATGTACATTTAATGGAAATGCTGGTGTTCTGGAGGCTCTGTGATGCTCTACCCTGCCTGTGCAACTCAAACTTTTCCATACATTAAAAAACAATCTAGATTAAGGACTTCTTTGGCTTGTTCCCCTTGGAGAATCTCTTAACTGTTTTATGTAGAGTCCTATAATAGATTGTTTCCTTACCCTTCCAAATAGAAAACTACAAACCATCCAAATATCCATCTTTCCTTATATGTGTAGTTTTATGGTATGTCCTGTGAACACAACATCCTTGTTGTGCTCTCTGCTAATATACTAGTTTTTAAAATTAACATAAGTATATACAATAGGGAAGCTAACATCAGGCATATTACTTATGTAATCATACTCTTCAGTGCTATCATTGTGTATGCTTTTGTCATATAAAGAGAAAACTATGGGCAAGCTATTTTTATTTCTCTTGTGGGAGCATGGTCTGTGTTGGGGGTATTAAACAAGGTGTTTAGTTCGAACACTGACATAAAGTGCAAGACTCTCAGAATAAATTGGGTTTGTAGGGCTCGACAGGGCCAAGGTAGTTGAATGAATTTTCTGACTGGTAGTCTCTTTCTCTTGGTTTTAACTTCAGGGGGAAACAATGCATGATTGTGTTCTGTGCAGGTGAGCTTTAGCTTATAGAATGTCAACTCACCTCTGTCAGACCTAGAAACAAATACAGCTCTGCTCACATCAAGTCTTCCCTGACTGCTATAGTTCACCTGCTTGCTCTGCATTGCATGATTATTTTTATATACATGTTAATGTTTGAATTTATTTTTAATGCTGTGTATATAGTCTTGTTTAGACTTGTTTACTATATGAACTATATTTACTAAAACTAGATATCTATGCAGTTTCATCAGCTAAACTGAGAATGATGCTATTCATGCTCACATATATACATTAATGTTTCATTCATTTCAGTCGTTTGGGGAGGATCACTTGACTCCAAAGAAGAAAAATTGCACATTCTGATTAGGATATATTCTAACACCCATGATATGACACATTGGGTTGATTTAAATTTCATTATACTGTATTTGAAACTATGCCTTTGACTTTCAACCTAAAAAAAAACAAGAAAAAACTACCTATAGTTTTAAGCTACATTGATGCTGATCTATTAATCTTATTAATTCTAATAAGGATGAAATAGTAATAATTAATCACTGCTAAATACTGTGTTTATTTGGCCTTGGAAGAGTTTATAAAAGTGAGTTAAAGTTGTGAAATTGGGAGATCAAGAGAAGAAAAAGGGAGAATTTTCAAATCTGCAGGGTGACTGACTTGAGCAGTATAAACATTAATATAAAGCCTTACTTTGTTTTCTTGTCCAGCGACATAGACATAGTAGTTTTCTACACTGCTCAGCCAAAAAAAAAGTTCCACACTCTAATATTTTGTTGGACCACCTTTAGCCTTGAATCCAGCGTGTAATCTCCAAGGTTATTGTTGCTCCAGTTGGTCAGGTTGAGGCTCAGCAACATTATGTAGCAATAAAATGAAGTCAGCTGATGACCTGAATGTACTGAATGTCCAGCTAATCCTGTCAATCCACGTTTTCTTCCCTGAAGGTCACATATGTATTGGCACACCAGAGTACTGACCTTAACCCTGTTTAAAATTTTCGGGATGGGCTGGAGGAGACCTTATGGAGTGTTTCGATCTTCCCGTCATTGAAAAGTGAACCCAACTGTAATCCTGCCGTAATCAAGGCTAAATATATACAAAATATAAGAGTGCAGTGTATATGGTACAAAGAAACTCGTATTGAAATAATGTGATGGAAAAAAATCACACTTGTATGAATGTGAGAGTTTTAGTTTGGAGGACATATGCAACTATTTATAACAGACATTACACTGTGATTATAATACCAGCTAACAAAGATATTGTCTGGTGAAAGTGATGCACACTGTCAAGGAATTAACTACCTGTGTCAAAGTGAATTATTATTCCATGAATAACATCCAGTGAATACAGTGCATATATAAGATCATTTTACTCCCTGAAGTTACCTATGACAGATCACTTTGCTAAAACAAATTAAACAAAAAACAAAACCAAAAAAACCCATACTAATAGAAGGAATATGGGGACGGGAACTCATCATCCTTCATAAGAGTGGAATACATGGGATTTGTGTATTATGTGTTATTAATTTGATTGCTCTGTAAACAGTGTTTTTCCTATATATTTATTTTTATCAATTTAAAAATGTTTGTACATATTTACACATAAACATATAGTGCATCTGCAAATATTAGAATATATTCTATAATCTTTTGAGATGCAGCTTATGTATAGTTACAAAAGAAAAATTTACATTTGTATTTACAGCAAACCCCAGCAAAAAAACAAACAAAAAAAAAAATACTTCATTTTGTAGGATGTGCAATTTTCAAGTATGGGAAATGACGGACTTATTGGCATCAGTTGGTTTCTCAAAGTTTCTGTGGAGACATAAAGTGCAAGATTTTAAGACATTAAATTTTATTAATAGCAGCAATCAGTTGAAGGTTTATATTAGTGACAATGCTTGTTTGATAAGGATTTGGAGACGTACAGTTAAATAGGAGATCTGCTCTGGTTCTTGATTTGGTCTTTTTACAGTCACACCTTCTAAACTTATGCCTCCTAGGAAGCTCCTGTTGATGTAGCCCTCTGACACTGAGTACACATCATTATCTTCGTCCTCATCCACCCCGACACTGAAAGCTTCCCTCATCTTCTCTGGGATTAGGAAGTCCATCAGAACGACTGCAACACCAATCACTGCACATAATAAACCTGTAAACCAGAATAGTGCGTTGTTCAGGATATGTGCTTTTCTCGGTTGTGATTTACTTTCCCCTCTCACTCATTTCCTGAACCATTTAATCCTACTAGGGTCACAGGGTGGCTGGTGCCTATCTCAGCCAACATTAGACGAAGGAGAAGTACACCGTAAAACCTTACCAAGCCATCACACACCGCAAAACACACACAACCACTCACACTCATGCTTAGGGGCAATTTGGAAAAAGAGGTTAGCATAATGGGTATTTTTTTGGACTGTGGGAGAAAACCAGAATAGACAGAAAACCAATGCAAGCACAGGACGAAGATGCAATCTCTACACGGGAATGGCGGCGCCTGGGAATCAAACCCAGGAGCTTCTTGCTGTGAGGCGACCGTGCTAACCACTACACCACCGTGCTGCCCCGGTTGTGATTTATAATATGCTTTATCTCATTAGCATTTCCTGTGTAGTCTACAACACTTAGTATACCAGAAACACATGTATTAAATCACTGTATGACACAGGATACATACCAATAGCTATAGCTAACCAGAAGGAATAACTATATTCAGGTTCGAAGGATTCTGTGCCTATAGAGAAGCTGCATTGTGGGATGTTGTATATTGTTGAAAAGGAGGCCAAGGAGAAAAAGATGAAAGCCGCTGTTGCAAGCATCATGAAGCCAGCATAGAGGATGACGGGCATTGAGAAGAGAATGTTGGACACTATCCAGCAGCAGAAAGCCGTCCTGTGGGAAAGAGAGAGAACGACACCATTCTTTACTGTATCTGTTTGCATTTGTTGAATAGGCCTTGTTTCAACATTCTGAAGAGGGTGTCAATGATCACAGTGCCTTACCAGAGGGTGGCCGAGGCAAATTTGCCTGAGTGCTGGTACTGATAGATGAGACTGCAGGGGCTGTTGAGAGTGAATTTCTCAGCAACGTACAGGATGGGGTTGGGAAGACCTTTTTCCAGAGCATCAGAATATTCATCATCTATGACACCAGTCCATGTGAACATTTCATTGTAGTCTATGGTCTCGTTGAACTGTACTACAGGATCTCCTACAGGCACAGAAGTCAAAATGAAACATACGAAACTTTTTTTAACCTGACCTAATCAACTTTCAACCAATCAACATTATCTGAAGTGTAGAATTCCCATGCAGCATCATCCCAGTACACTTTACATGGGATAAAACAGCCAGCAGTTAAAACATTATGAGCGTACACAAAAATAATCAGTCATAGCGATCATATCAGAGTGAATAAAAATTAAATAATGGAATAAAATAAAATGACCACATAAAGTGCATTAAATCATTAATTCACTTGCTTAAGTTTTTACAAAATCTACTGCATGCATGACTCTTCTTTACTGCGCATCTAATCTATTACAGTATATTTGTGTGTGTGTGTGGGGGGGGGGGGGGGGGGTAAAAGGTGTAGTTTAAAAATAGTTTCTGTTTAACTGACCTCTGAGTGTGATGTTAATTCCATACAGGCCCACATGTAGACCCACCTCAGCATTCACCACAACATTACTGAAGGACTTGTATGTAGTGTTGGCCTTCAGCCTTCCTTCAGCCCAGTCACCGGTGAAATTTAGAGCTACACCAGGATTTCAAGTTAGGATTTCAGTAGCTTAAAGCAGGATTTATACAGGAATCACTAGTTTCCTGGTTATATTATATAACAGTAAAGTTTTATCATAGGTCATTATTAGGTGTTCTATTTTTTAAATCATTTATATTGGTTAAACAGGTCATGACATTGAATGACTGGGTGCTAAAAATGTACTCACCAACTATAACCACTCCTATGAATAAGCTAAGAATTATCCTGAGTGTCCAAATAATCCGCTGGAAAAATAATGTAACGTTAAAAAAGGTCAGATTTTTTTTTAATATGGTCTGTTAAAAGCTGAAGTATCTGTAAGGGTGTTCTTCATGGGCTCTTGTATTTGAGTGCCCTTACCGATCGGCCACGTATCCCGGGCACAATGAGGAGCAGGATGACAAGCAGCGTCAAGAAAACCAGGATGACAGCAAGCAGGTTGCCGCTGAATATAAATGAGGTTCTTTGTAGCGGGTAGAATGGGTAAATGTCATCGTAGAAAGTCATCTTTCCTCCAAATCTGTGCGCTAATGCTGAAAGCACACCGCGCCACAGTGAGGACAGGAGCTCAGTTACCGGCAGATACCCAGATAAGAGCCTGCTTTAACCAGAGCGCATCTCTGTGTAATACTTCAGACATACCTTGGGAAGTATCTATAGGTGTATATATACTGTATGCATGTATCTGTGTGTTTACTTCTTAGAAAGGATTTTAACTACAATTTTAAAAACATAAGTTTAAAAAATAAATCAGTGCAAATTCCCTTTATTATGCTAATGAATGATGTAGGCCTAGATTCTATGAGCTTGTAAACTGATCCTTGGTTCTCTCCGACTTATTGCGTTCATCTGATACACATTCCAAACAAGCGAAAAGTTCTGTCTGCGTTAAATGAAGTCGTTGTGCCTTACCTGTAAGCGCAAGGAAAAACGCAAAGTGCGCAGAAAACGCGCAGGATAGTCGCAGTCCAGGGGGAATTGTCTTTCCACGGCGGTGAGCATCTTTTATATCCTTACACCTCCTAGCGTTCACCTTCATTTGCATAGAGGACATGTTGAAGAGCGTAGGTGTCAACCTGCATTGTCCATCCCTTCTCTGATAAATCTGCCACTTTGTTTCAGCCGCGCGTACTCTGGATTTGCGTCCTTTCACTCCCTGCGCTTTTTTTGGGCTGCGCTCAGGTAACAACGCTCAGGCGCTCCCGGTGCTTCACTGCTGCCTAATGTGCAGTGTGCTAACAGGAAACTGACCTGCTTCTTGGGTTGTTTCATTGTGCTGAAAGCTGGCATTTCGTGCCTCTTTCCTGTGAGTGATTTCAAGCCGTGATTTCTCCACTCCAGGTTTTCTCCAGGTATCTTGAAGCGCTCCTCTTGGCTGCGTCTTTCTCCGGTATGGAGCTGCACCGGAGCGCAGGCTGGACACTGATCACGCTGTCTCTGGCTCTCTGTTCAGCAGGTAAGCAAAGTCAATGAGACGAATATATTCACAAAGTTTTAAACAGTGAGCTCTTTTTTAGTTTTATAGTGGGGCTGGTGGCGTAGTGGTTAGAGTGTTGGGCTCATGATCGAGAGGTCATGGGTTCGAATCCCTGGGCAAGGTCTTAACCACAAGTTTGTCTCTGTCCACCCAGCAGTATAAATGGGTACCAGTTAAAAAATATATATATACTGGGAAGGTAACCTGCGATGGACCAGTGTCCCATCCAGGAGGAGTTGAACTCCTAGTCGCTTCACGCTACAGAAACCGGCGATAACCTGATGAGCCGGGTATAAAAGCCCAACTTACCTTACCTACCTTACCTTACACCATCTAGTACTACAGGGTAGGGTACTGGATTACTGATCCAAAGGTCAGGGTGAACAAGCCGTCCCCACCAGTGCAGCTAACTGGGTTATCCGTCCATGTCTATGGTGAGAGGCATGTAAAAGAACCATTGCTTTTGCTCTAGGTTGTGTTTCAGTGAGATTATCTTGGCACCAGTATGTATTTGGCTCATGCTTTTCCATGCAGTATATTGTATGAATATATATTTTACTTATTATATGTTTTGTATATAACACAAAGCTTTATAAAATATAAAAATACAATAAATGTTCTTTTCTACTGAACACTGATAACAGTGTTAATTTGTATTCTGAAATAGATCAGCAGGTGGACTGAAAGGAAAAAAAGCCCCTGGAATACATTGATACAAAAATACTCCAAGTCCTTCATGTAACCCAGAGATGTGAACGCTATCATGTAGACACTATGGCTAATAATGTAGGTATGAGTATGGTACACTGAAGAATTGCAAACCTTCAACATTTTAGTGTATGGGGTATATTTACGTTCCATGTCTCAAGAGCCACTTTGTGATGCCTGGCATCGGCATACCCAGGCCCCCACCTTTGCCTGAAGCCCAGCTCACATTGCACCTGACCTGGATGCAATGTGAGCTAGGTGTTGGGCCCACGTGGTGGTGGCTTCCTGTGGCTTCTTCAGACTGAGACCAGCCAAAGCCTGGAACTAAGGCTCAGCCACCAAGCACTCGCTGGAAAGCTAAACCCTACTCTCACCCCAGGCCTGGCTCCAGGGGGTGCCCTGATTTCTCTTTTCCAGGTGAGGTTGACAAATCTTGGCACTGTTCCCTCATGTTCTTTGAACCATCCTTTATCTGCCCCTCCCCTCCATTGAGACCAATTTGCCTTGGGTGACCCTACCAAAAGCTGACTAGCTCAGGAGATCAAGGGGGTACTCAAACCCCTCTATCACATTAAAGTGAGGGAATTTAGCATATATTTAGTATCAAAATTCAAATAAGTGGCACTGTATAAGGAATGTAAAGGACATAAATGTAGGTCTTGCAACATAACATGAATGGAAAACACTATTTTTGCATCACTTTTTAGCATAAGAAATGACAAGTAAGCTGCCTTTTTTCATTTTATCCATGAAATGAGAACACATGCACATGATAAGTGTCATAGCTGCCTCCCTGTCTTCGCACCTCACCATCTCTTCAGCAGTGCAATCCAAAAAAATTACTGGATCACGCATTCTAGTGATTTGAAACTGCAAAAACAGAACCCAGAAAGGGGGCCATCTTGGTGAGAGCACATTATGCATGATATTTATAAAGGTTATATGTCAGTAGCATGAAAATATGGCGGAAGTGGAACACGGTGTTGTGCATTTGATTGCAAAATGTGGAAAAAAAGGGGAGAAGGGGGAATGAACAGGAGTGACAGTGAAGGTAAACAGAGCAAACTTAATTTTTTTGTGAAAAGTATATCCATGCCTTGACATGTAGTGGTTAGCACATCCACCTCCCAGGAAGAAGGTTCTGTGTTTGAGTACTGCGCTTGGGCATTTTTGTGTGAAGTTTGTATGTTGTCCTCATGCCTGCCTGGGTTTCCTTTCACAGTACAAATAGCCCCTAGGTGTAAGTATGAGTGTGAGTGATTGTGTGTGTTCGGTCTGTAATGGTCTGGTGAGCTGTTCGGGTTGTGGTGGCAGAGAGGCTCCAGCATCCCTTCGACCCTAGAAGGATTGGGTAGTTCAGGAAATAAATAAAGGAATAATGTCACCCTCCTTTATAGTATAATTATTTAACTTTTATACATATTTAGTGTTCATTTATGACATTTTCATAAATGGTGGTATGGTGGTTGAGCTTTTTTGGCTTCCAACTGACCTATTCAATTTGAGTTCAGTTGTACAATTGACAGTGTCACAAAGCAGCTCTACATAGTAATACAAATTTGGTAAAGAATTTAAACTCATGACTTTAAACATTTCTCTTTAAACCCTATACATCCCTCTTATAGCACCAGAAGTCTTATAGCACAGTGGTTTCACTTCAAACTTAAAATGCCTGATCTGATCTTTTTGGTTTTTTTTTTTTTTTAGATTAGTGGTTTTGCCTCTTGATGCCAGCAGCTCCCAGCATGCTTGACAGGAAACTGCAAAAGTGCTGTGAAATGTAACAGAGCTGTGGTATATTGAACGTGATTTGAAAGAATAGTATATGAGGATACTTTCTGTTAAACACAGTGCAGGGTATAAATGTCAATTTGTTTATACATGTTTTTAATTTGGCATGCATTCAGTCTATTTATGTGGTTTCCGTGTGTGTTGGACGTGTTTCTGTTTTGAGGATAGTCTTTCTGTTATTTCATATGGAGCATTTATCTGTTTTTCCTGCAATTGCTTTCCTGTCTGACTATTAGTGTGGCTCTTGTTTTTCTGTCTTTGTTCTCCCTGTGTTTATAAAAAAACTTGGTTTCTGCACCTGCGTCCAGCCTTTAACCCTGATTACTCTGCACCCACATGACTGAAGACCTTGCCACATTAATAGATGCATCAGAACCAAGGAGGTGGCACAGCACTCTTCTGGAGGGGATGGCCTTTCTTTAACGCCTTCCCCTCGACATCCCAGCCCCTTACAGTGGTGTTGACTCCACTCTGGGTGGATTCCAGCTTCAATGCCATCTGTTGCGTGAGTTCCTGGCAGTTTCCAAGCCTTCTGAACATCTTTCGTTTCACTGCATGGTCCACTGACTCACCAGACTGACACACCAGTAGGTTGAACCTTCTGAGAACCCAGTGCCTTTGCATGGGTGATTCCAGAAGCTTTGGTGAGATGCTAGTGATGATTCATTATATGCACAGGAAGGGGAACCCCCTAGAGATATGTTGGAGGGGATAACCATACCAGAGCTCCCTGTGAAGGCTTACGAGGTGGCCTCCACCCCAAGGTGCCACCTCCAAAGACAGGGTGTCTTGTACTCCAAAGTGCCATCCATAGGCTGACAAGACAGTCAGCACTCCTAAGCGCCCTCCAGAGGCCAAGGAGGCAGCCTGTTTTCCTAAGCACTCTCCAAAAGCCTTCAGGGCAGCCTGGGCACATAAACCATATCCAAATCATATTCATCCAAATTATGAATCTGAGTTTGGTGAGGAAACTGTTTACAAATCCATGCTTATATATGATTGAATCCCATGTCTACTCCCTTGTCTGTTCCAGAACCTACGTCTGAGGATGCATTCATATCTGAGGGTGCATTCATGTCTGTGGGTGCTTCAGACTGTTCTAAGGTCTGTTTCAGAAACTGTTCCAGAATCTGGAACTGAAATTGAGTTTGCTTCTGTCTTTGAGTCTGCTTCTATTTCGGAATCTGTTCCCCAGTTTGCATCCATGTTTTTGCCCAAACACAAAGCCTATGTTTTAACCCTCAGTGTCATGCTCCTGCTCACTGGCCTAGGCATGCCATGTTATAAGCCTATGGGTACTCCCGGAGTAACCATATACACCTCCCTGTTTTCATTTCCATGTTGTCTTTTCAGCATTGCACCTTGCTTCGGACCACGAGCGGTTCCCAGCATGCGCGGTAGGAAGCTGCGCAGGCGCTGTGAAAAGCTGTAGCACATTGCATGCTATTTGAAAGGACAATATGTAATGACACTTTCCCTTACACATAGCGCGAGGTATTACCACTGATTTAGTTATACAGGTCTTCTGTTTGGTATGCCACTCTGTCTATTTATGTGGCCTCTGTGTGTTGGGCATGTTTTTGTTTATAGGATAGTCTTTCTGTTGTTTAATATAGCTAATTCTTCTGTTTTTCCCTGCCTTTGTTTTCCTATTTTCCTATTAGTGTGGCACCTGTTATGTTTTCCTGTTTTTGTCTTTATTCTCTCTTGGTTTAATAAACCTTGGTTTCTGCACCTGCATCCAGCCTCTAACCCTGATTCCCCTGCAACCACATGACAATAAACCAAGTCACAGTATGTGTATTAGTCACCAGCTGGTCATTACTGGACTTTATGTTTGGAAAATAGTTTGCACATAAAGAAATTATTATTCAGTACAATACTTTTACTATTACTATTACCATATTTTATTCCAGTTTAATTAAAAGAAACACGCTCCAGATCTGAAAGGTACTTGATACTGTTCTTGTGCAACAATATAAGTACTGAACCAATATATTACAGGACAAATATTATAATCAGGGTTGACTTACTGGATCAATATTACTTTAGCAATACTAGTATAAGGTACAATTCATGGGCATCATATGTTTCTGAAAAGTGGGTTGTTGCTTGATTAGGAAGGTCCACCCACTATGTTATTCCTACCATGATTGTAATAGTCTTTTCTGTCCCTCAGGCTCCAGCATTACTTGGGAAGTTCAAAGATATGATGGCTGGTATAATAACTTGGCCTATCATCGTCGGGGCACAGCAGGTAAAAGCTAACAGTAGTGTAGACTATGCTACAGTATTCGATACATAGTTTCTTTTTGGTCCTTGGATGGTTAAGTGTTTAATTCTTTTCTGCAATGGAAGCATTCTCTTGTTGCGACAAATCAAATAAATTTTATAATGTAAGATAAAATATTGACTTGGGAATTTGATCCAAGTGCCTTGAGTAGAGTGCACGTTTCTGGGTAGCAAAAACTGTCCAGGAGAATGTTTGAATGTTAGTGCACAAACCTGACAGTTTGCCCAAATCTCTTTATTTGAATGCAGCCATAGTCCACAACTAATGAACCTGATTCCAGCTCTGTGAATGTTTCTTAAACAGGTGCACCTCTTATGCGCCTCCTGTCCGCTCAATACTCTGATGGAGTTTTTCAAATTAAAGGGCTACGCCTACCAAACGCACGGCGCATCAGTAACATTGTGTCACGTGGTCCCTCTGGCCTCATGTCAGTCCAGAAGCGAACAGTTCTCTCCTTGTTTATTGGTGAGTATCACCTGTATAAAATTACCAATCTGTCAGACTGTTTATGCTAACACTCCTCATGGATGATTTTTCTGTTTACTGTTGCTTTATACAGTGTTTCATTCTGTCAAATCAACTATTAACTTTACTTCTGGTGATTAGGCTTTCATGTAGTGTATGAGATTGTGGAATCCCGAAGACCCGGTTGCCCTCCTGAATTCATGAATATCCCAATCCCAAAGAATGACCCCGTCTTTGGGCATAACTCCACAAATCAAGTTGTGCTTCAGTTTCAGCGTGTACAGTGGGACCATAGTAGTGGACATAGTCCAAACAACCCCAGAAAACAGGTAACACCTCATGTAGGGTATCAAAATTTAAATCCATTGCTCAATATTTTTTCATATAATAAATGAGTCACATCATTTTATTTTTTTCTGGTATTCAAACATTTCTGATGTATAAACAAGAGCAATCAGAGAACGTAAACCTCTGCCAGGCCAAAACATAACAGGAAGTACACAGTACCCCCTGCTGGGCCTGCTGTAATACCACACTTCCAAAAACATTACCCTATTTTACAATGCTAAGTAATCCTTTAAAAAAAACATGAATCCTGAATCTAGAATTTAATCATCACCAAAATCTAATGGAGTCTTCCTTGCCCTTCCTTGTTACCTCTTGCAATTTAATGTAAAATATGCTATTCAATTATTATTTTTTATTCAATTATTTAATTTTAAAATATATTTTTTTAAAATATGTTCTCTTTGTGGGCTACATGCCTCATCAGCAAACCCAAACAAACCTGCAAATTGACAGCAACAGCCAACAGCAACAGATTCAGTCAAAGAAAAAAGAAAAAAAACAGTATATATAGCAAATAGTAAATAAGGGCTTGAGTCCAACAAATGCATTCTTTATTGTTGCTTTTATACTGTGTTGATAGAGTTCAGGACTCCTTGAGGAAAAACACCCTTAGCCACAGCCTTTTTTATGGTGGCACTCACAAAAAAGGTGTGTGTCTGTCAGGTGGAGCCCATGCATCAGTAAAAGAGGCACTGACAAATATTATGTGAAGTGAAAATAAACTCAGTGAAAAGCTTGCATGTTAACGTGTCTTCAGATCCACTGAAGCTGGGACTGTCACAGTTGCTAACCTAGCAAGAGTAAACTCCTGAGATACAGTGAGTGCTATGTGTGTGCGTTGAAAATAAATTTGTGGATGCAGTCAGTGTAAAATATATAAAATAAAGAGTATGATGGACACAAGCCCTTATTATAGAAATAAATAAATAAACATGTTGCATGCTCTCATCATCAAATACTTCATTCACTTATTCTCTGACCTGCTTTATCCTACTATGGTCATGAGGATGCTGGAGGCTCTCTCAGCTGACTCTGGACGAAGGCAGGGTACACCCTGAACAACTTACCAGTCTATCACAGGGTCAAACCTGAACCACTCACATTCATACCTAGGAGCAATATGGAACAGCCAGTTATATTAATGTGCATGTCTTTTGTCTGTGGGAGGAAACTGGAGTACCCAGAGGAACTCCACACAAGCATGGGGAGAACATACAGACTCCATATAGAAACGACGTCACCAAGCCTAGGAAGCAAACCCAGAACCATCTTCCTGTGTGATGGACTTGCTAACCACTACACCACTGTACCGCTGTCCATTTCTCCATAGAAATTAATGCTTTAAGTAAATGTAATAAAAGCTGATGATTTTTTTGTGTTACAGGTGAACCATGTGACAGCTTGGATTGATGGCAGCTCAATCTATGGCATTTCCAGTTCTTGGTGTGATGCTCTGAGGCGTTTCCATGGAGGCCTTCTGTCTGCAGGCTCTTTTTCCAACATGCCAAAGCAGTCTGTCAGTAATAATTTCATGTGGAGTGCTCCAAACCCCTGCACAGGACAGACTGGTCCTGAGGGGCTCTATGGTAAAAAAAAAAAAAAAAAAAAAAAAAAAAAAAAAGGTGTAAGTGTGAATGGTTATGTGTGTGTGTGTTGGCCCTGCAATGGTCTGGTAAGCTGTTGAGAGTGTGCCTCGCTTTCATCCAGTGTCGGCTGAGAGAGGCTCCAGCTTCCCAACAACCCAAATAGGATTATGCAGTTCGGCAAATGGGTGAAAGTGATGATAAGTGAATTTCAATATGTGACATGATGTTTTTATATTTATTCAGACTACTGAGTAGTGCAAATGTTTTCAATGACCTCAATCATTCCACAAAACAGACTTCATTACTGTCTTTTCTATCTCAGACACCTGGTCGTGACTATATTGTTGTTGTTTGTGTTGTTGCTGTTTTATGTTGTTGTTCTTTATTTCTGCAACATAATCTGTGGTAACGCATGTCTCAATGAACTTAAGAACTTAAGTTGGGCAACAAAATGCTATCCAGAGGAGTGTTGCCTGCTTTAGGAAACACCTTTTAGTAAAGTGTCAGAAGTGATCAGCAGGAGTTCTTTCAGCTGCCAGATTTCAATATGCAGGTTACAGAAAGAGAAGACATACCACAAAAAACAAGTCGTGTTTACTATTCATTTTGTCTCCACAGAATTTGGGAATGCCTGGGCCAATGAGAATATCTTCACTGTTGCTGAGGCTATTGTTTGGTTTCGGTACCATAATTACCTTGCTACTGAACTACACAAGGAACACCCATTGTGGTCAGATGAGGAGCTTTTTCAGAATGCCAGGAAAAGGGTTATTGCCACATTTCAGGTAGAACGAAGTCATGTGTTATTTAGAAACCACAAGGAGTAGATAAACGTAGCAGTTTGTTAGTCTGTCCAGATGCATGGTTGCCTCATACACTTTCTGCAACAGGGCTTAAGACACTTTTGTTGGAACTCCTGGCAACTCCAGGTGCAAAATAAATACTTGCCCAAGTCATGAGTCAGTAGATGATACTGGAAGATGAAGAAAGCTAGTGCTTAAAGCAATAATCAATATATCATAATATAGTTTATGGATTATTATTTGATTTGTTTGTATAGTTTATCTTAAGCAGTGCTGTATTCTTTTACTCAGAACATTGCATTCTATGAATGGCTGCCTGCATATCTAGGAGTTTCTGTGCC
Organism: Neosilurus mollespiculum; assembly: GCA_030014195.1. Lineage (NCBI taxonomy): Eukaryota > Metazoa > Chordata > Actinopteri > Siluriformes > Plotosidae > Neosilurus > Neosilurus mollespiculum. The sequence goes on from JAQMYF010000007.1 coordinate 12,593,864, forward strand.
TCCATACCCAGGTGAGAGGTCACAGAGATGGTGTGTGTGTGTGTGTGTGTGTGTGTGTGTGTGTGTGTGCAAGTTGTGGAGAGCTGACATGCTCTACTTACCTGTGGTTTAGTGAGTTACCACTTGAGGCTCTGTTTAATGGGCATAGTGGGCTTTATCTACGTCAGTGTAGGTTAACTCAAGCCCGGGCTCTTATTTCTGCTGAGGAAGCTATTTTTGATGGAGTACCCTTCCTGCAGAAACAAACATTAAGTTTTAAAGGTTGCATCAAACATTTCAGTTGAATTTTAATGCAATTTCGATTGTGATAAATGTAGTTGTCTTTTTTTTTTTTTTTAAACAATAACCGTCATAACAGTCTATAAATTAAAGGTAGTTTAACATTCTGCAGCAGAGGTGTCAAACTCATTTTCACTGAGGGCCAAATTTTGGATAATCTAGTCAAAAAGGGCAACCATGAAACCTGCATGGCAAAATGATTAGTTTACTTTCTGATTTGTTCACTTTAACTTTATTTACTTTCCTTTTCTGACAACGCTTGGTAGCAACATGCTAGCTTGCCATCTTTTTTGAGGCATGAATGACACTTGAAAAGGGTTTGCCGCCATCTAGTGGATGGACGATGAATTATGTTTCATGGTAATGGTTGGTGCAAAGAATGTACAATAATCATATATTTTTAAAGCACTCACAGGCCACATAAAATAAGTCGTTAGACGTGAGTTTGACACCTGTGTACAGATTTTGGCAGAAACCCTTATTCAGAACAGCTTACATTTAATCACAGGGTTAAGGGCCTTCCTCAAGGGCCCAACAGTGACAGAGTGGTGGTACTGGGGCTTGAACCTCTGACCTTTTAATCACTAAACCTACTGAGCCACCACTGCATATCATTAATGCAGTTGCATTCATGCACATTTTTTCTCTAAAAAGTCTGGCAACACTGGCCACAGTATTTTTTTTTCGAAGCATTCATGATTTATAAACACTTCTAGGCTATCAGAAATCTGTGGATCCAGGAATCTCTCCTGAGTTTCAGATTGTAACAACGGGTTTTGATTTATCTCTGCTTCCCTCTGGTGTCTATATGAGGTAAGTACATGCAACATACATCAAACAGAACACAGCAGAGTTACATAATAACCTTCTATTCCATTACATGGTTTACTTTTAGTGTCTTTGTAATGTAACTCTCAGTGATGTTAGAAATGTAACCAGGTTCACTTTTTTTAGAGACAGGACTTGTCAGTACAGGAAAGTTATGAACAGTGATGGGAGCACTTCTCCAGCGCTCCGTTTATGCAACAGTTTTTGGAACAGAAATGTGAGTCAAGAAATAAAAAAACATTCAACACTTAAATCCTTTGAGTTTTGGGGTATTTCAAATTTTAATGAAGAAGTATCTTTTTTTAAAATGTGGTTCCTTGCTCCAGAATCCGAATTTAAAATCTGGTCAAGATGTGGACGACCTGATAATGGGTATGGCTTCTCAAACAGCAGAGAGAGAGGACAACATAATTGTTGAGGATTTGCGAGGTTACTCTTTTTTTTTGTTGCTCTCTTTTTTATTTATTTTATTTGTTTGTTTATTTATTTATTTTGGAATTTCAAGCAAGTGATGTATCTTGTCTTTTACCTTTCCTGTACAGATTACATGTACGGTTCTTTGCAATTCTCACGCACTGATGCCGTGGCCATGGCCATCCAGAGAGGGCGAGACTTTGGGCTGGCCAGCTATAACCAAGTCAGAGAGGCCTTCAACATTCCACCCGTCAAGACCTGGGGAGAGATTCATCCCAACCTGCACAAGACTAATCCAGAGGTACATACAGCAGAATGCAGTCATTGTAATACATTCATTGAGGAAATGTGATTTCTGTTTTGCTTTCCTCTAATGGATCATTTTCAATATGTGGTTTTGCTATAGTTATTTTTGGAGCTGGCCAAGCTATATGGAAATGATATTAACAGGCTGGAGCTGTTTGTAGGAGTTCTGTTGGAGATAAGTAAGGGACCAGGTCCAGTGCTTTCCTCTATTGTCCTGGACCAGTTTGAACGTATCAGAAATGCAGACCGATTCTGGTTTGAAAACCAGCACAATGGGTAGGATATGAATTACATGATAAGCATGATAAACATTTGCCTAATTATTTGAAATAGTATTTCAAATAATTTCTAAATGTATTTTTGATTTATAAACTAAATAATATAACTATGCTGTAATGAAACTTCAGTTCTGGTGTTAATACTACCATTTAGGCAGCATGGTGGTGTAGTGGTTAGCATGTCCACCTTACAGCAAAAAGGTCCTAGGTTTGAGCCTCGTGCCCAGCGAGGGCGTATCTGTATGTGGTTTGTATGTTCTCCTCGTGCTTGCATGGGTTTCCTCCAGGTGATCCGGTTTTCTCCTACAGTCCACAGACCGACACTTTAGGTTAGTTGGCTGTTCCAAATTACCCCTAAGTGTAAGGGTGAGTGTTAATGGTTGTGTGTGTGTTGGCCTTGTGATGGTTGGGATGTTTAGAGTGTACCCCGCCTTCATCCCGAGACAACTGGGATAGGCTTCAACCTCCTCGCAACTCTAATAAAGGATAAAGTAGTTCAGAAAATTAAATAGACATTAAGATTTTTTTTTTAAATCAGCGTTTTATGTGTTGAAAATATCTCAAAACACTACTAGAAAATATCATCTTAAACCATGCAATGCTGATGCTAATGAATAGTTGATCATTTGGTACCTCTTGATGTCATCAAGTTTAAGAAAGTTAATTCCCTCAAACCCCCCTCCTCCCCCAGTCCCATTCTTGAGCAGCCATCTTTAAAAACGCTCTAATTTTTAAAGTATACTGATCAAAACTTATCATTCCCCACCCTGCCCCTCTCTTAGTCCCGTGCCAAGTTTTTTTTTAGCATTTTTTAAAATGATGCAGTGGTGGAGACTTAGAGCTGGGGGCTGAAGTTAAACTCTAAGTTGCTGAATGTAAATCCACCCCATCTGGGAGAAAAATGCGATAGCAAGCCACACATAAAGGAGCATTATATAACATGGATCATTCTATATCACACTGATTACTGTCTTTGAGTACCCATTAATACCCATTCAAAGAAAATGCAAGACGGTGTTCCAAAACCTAGTAATGGCACCAAGAGTATACTTCCCAAATATTTATTTGGTAGTGTACCATTTGGCATCTATTCCCAGCTATGTTGGCTATAAGATATAGCAATAGTGTTAGCTTGCTAGCTAAAATTCAGAGTAATACCTGTACATACTAAAGTGAGTAAATACCTAGAATTACTCACATTACATTGATAAATTGAGTTTGCATCGAAACAACTCCTGTTAATCTATAATGAGATTAATTCATCCTCAAATAAGTTTAACAACCTCCCAAATGGTTAAAAGTACAAATTCTGCCTCTAAAATAACACTAAATAGCTCGTTTGTATTATGTATTAGCTGATGCATGTGTACAGTTCATAACCCAAGCCCTGAAAAAATGGTGAATTTAAAATACCTATGATATAGAATTGTATTTTATGACACAACAGTTGATTTTCATTGCTCTCCTTATAGGTTGTTTACGGAGAAGGAGATTCAAGTTATACGAAACACAACATATTATGATGTACTTCTCCGTACCACTAGTGCAGAGAGAGGAGACCTACAAAAGAATGTGTTTTTCTGGCAAAATGGTACAATTAGTTAAAAACTCACATTTTACCTTTTCTTGCTTCTACCGTATATCATTTGATATTTCAAACACTGATTCTCTGTCACCTGCAGGTGATCCCTGCCCTCAGCCAAAGGCCATCACAGCCTCCATGCTTTACCCTTGCACTAATGCTACTTCTATGAGTTACTTTGACAGCAGCAGTAAAGCAGGCTTTGGCATATTTGTCATTGCTCTTTTCTTCTTCCCTGTAGGTCAGTATGACTCCAGATGTGTGTATTAATTCAGCTGCAAAGATGAGATCTTTTCCTATCTTTAAAAGTTAAAAAAAAAAAAACACTTTTATCTTCTTTCTCTTTAAAATTGAAACAGTGAGTTTCCTCGTGGCTTACTTAGTGGCCTATATCCGAGCAGCCAAGTACAAAAGGTTTCTGAAAAAGACCCAAGGCCCCAGCAAAGACAAAAAGCCCCCTCGTGGAATCAGAGGTACATTGTTCCGTCAATGTTATTAATAGTTGTCTCTGTGTTAGTGATGAGAAGTGTTACAAAGGCAATCCTTCCTGTCTTTTTTGTTTATCTAGCCTGTGAGTGGCAAGGATATTCAGATTCTCCCCAATATGTAAGCCTGGAGATTGATGAAAAGAAAAGGCTTCTGATTTATGGTGAAAATGGATCCCCTGTGCGCACTCATAACCTTGGCAATCAGGACCTCCTTGTGGTGTTTCTCTCGAATGATCACCAGCACCGTGCCCTACTTCTGAAGATCCCCAAGGAATATGACCTGGTATTTCTGCGCCTCTTTGTCCTTTATTAGGATCACAGGGAGGCCTACTCCAGCTGACTCTAGGTGTAGGCAGGGTACACCCTGAACAGCTCGTCAAACCATTGCAGGGCCATCACAGACACACCACCATTCACACTCACATTAGTACCCAGAGGCAGGAAACCGGTGCAGAAATGCCCGGGATCTTCTTGAGGCAAAAATGCTAACAAATACGCCACCATGCCATCCCAGGAAATTATTACATTTAATGTTTCCACATATTTAAATCCTCTACAACTCGCATATCTTAAGTTGTAAAGATAATGTGCTGAAATGTATTAACTGTCAAAATGCATTAATCGACGTATAAATTAAAAATGCCTTCAGGTTTTGCTTTTTGAGAACATTGTGCAGAGGTCTGAGTTTGTCGATCAGCTGCAGTCAGACCAGAAGGAAATGACCCAGAACCTGATAGTGACCGAGATGAGTGAGAAAGAACTGCTGAAGGAGGCCGTGACCAAAGAGCAGCGAGCTCAGATAGTGGAGACTTTTTTCAGACATGCGTTTGCAAAGGTAGGAGCAGAACACCGCAATTAGCAAATATATATATATATATATATATATATATATATGTGTGTGTGTGTGTGTGTGTGTGTGTGTGTGTGTGTGTGTGTGTGTGTGTTACAATAAATCATCTTGAGCTTGCTTCTTGCGATGGAGTTTTTGATTTTAAATACCTTCTTGGGCTTTAGATTCTAGATATTGATAAAAGTGATGCAGGAGACCTGAGTGGTGTTTCCTCCAAGAGAACCAAAGAGGCTCTTCAGTGTGAGCTCACAGGAGCTGAGTTTGCTAATGCACTTGGGCTGAAGCCTGACTCACCTTTTGTAGAATCCATGTTTTCTCTGGCAGATAAGGATGGAAATGGATACCTCTCATTTCAAGAGTTTCTCGATGTTCTGGTTATTTTCATGAAAGGTCAACTTATTAATCTTTTTACTGGCATAAAAAGCTTAATGTACGCAGAAGCCATTCTTAAACTCCTGAATTATTAACTAGCCTTTTTTTTCAATAATAATAAACCCTGATTTCTTTTCTGTTACCTCATTATTGGTTTTCAGGATCCCCAGAGGAGAAGTCCAAGCTCCTGTTCTCCATGCATGACATTAAAGGAGAAGGGTTCCTGTCGAAAGAAGATTTTTGCTCTTTACTTAGGTAAATATTATAAAATTAAACATTTACTTATTTGGTCAGCTAACAGCCAATACATGTGCCATAGAAATAAGTAAGCCTTGGTGCTAATTTTCACTGCAGTATGTGATTGATTTCCAAATTAAGATTCATCCTTGCAGGTCAAAGCCTTAAAGTATGAAGTTCTTTCTTGTCTTTCCATCAGGTCTTTATTAGAGATCTCCGGTAACGTCCTCTCGAAGAACCAGGCAGAAGAAGCCATAGTAGCTATACTTCATGCTGCAGGCTTTGATAACAAAGATCACATCACCTGGGAAGATTTTCACCTCTTACTGCAGGATTATGAGAATGTCCTACAGTTTGCACAACTCAACATCAAAGGTGTTTTCACGCTCCATACATTTGTCTTACAATCACAGCAGCATACTGTGTTCAAAGTCTCTTAAATTCCATCTGAAAGCATGTTCTGGTGGATACAAATCACATTTATCCACTTAAGCTCATTTGTGCCACCTGCTTATGTTTTTAATGTATTTCCAAGATGTTTCTAAGTGTAATGACTCTCCCCTGCTGCGCCCAATTTCTTTTATCATACTATTACTTTTGAGCAGCACGGCATAAATGCATTTAACTATGTCATGTAGCTATAGAAATATCCAAATGGCAGCCCATTGTTTTTCTATGCTAGTCAGAATGTGGCTAATTGCCCAATATCCATCCTGTTTTTGGGTTCTTTTGACTTTAATTTGTTGTTTCTTGTGCTCCCTTTGTCACATAACTGCAGGAATTGATATGTGTGACATGAACAGGCCAAACCAACATCGTGTGTCCTTTATCATTACAAAGAAACCCAGGTAAATTTATAAAAGGTCTGTTCAAACTTACTGTGAACTTACTTCGGATGCTAGTATGTAGGTTACGCTATGAACATGTCTTCTTTACATTTCAGTATTAAAAAAGATGGTGGTGGTGTATACAGTTGCCTTGTAGATGATGGCCAGGAACTTCGCCAAAGAAAAAAGTGAGAACTTTTCTAGCCTTTTTCTCACCCAGTATCCTATTTGTAATTGCGGTTTTCTAATCTACTGAATACCCAAAAGCACAGAATACATCAAAGGGTATTAAATGTTCCTGCTTTAATTTTGTACAGACATAGTCAACCATTTGTCATGTTACTTGTCCAGATGTCCATGTATGATTACAGTGTGATCTATCCAGCTTTACCTAAGCTACAGTGATCCCTGTTATTTCCAGATTACCCTCGTAAAACCAGCTGTGTTAGTGGGCTTGATGTAATGCAGTGACATGATGTCTGCAAAATTTCACTATGAATTAAATCATCTTTTAAACCACTTACACATGGTCTCACTCATACCTCAATGGTGGCATGTGGCATCATTTGAAGTAAGAGTTCATAATTACATAATAAAGATCTCATTGCCCTTTTTTTCCAGATTTTGTCTCTCCTATCCTAAGGTGTATGTAAACCCCCAGAGAGACCGCTATATTAGGAGTCGTGTTCAACAGAAGATCCAACAGTTTAAACGCTTTGTGGAAAACTACCGTCGCCATATTGTGTGTATTGGTGTCATCTATGGGATAACTGCTGGGGTTGCTCTGGAGAGGTGTTATTGTGAGTTTAGGCTCACCATTACGTTTCGATAATTATGCCACTATAATTGTGACAGATTTCTGGACAAAGTTTGTAATATATATTTGTATATTCTATGACGGGAACAGTGCAATCTAATTGGTCCGGTATCTCTGAATTTAAAAACATTATTCGGAGTGGATAATGCAAAATGACTCACAGGTTGTTATTGTCACTTATTGTCACAGCAGTTGATGTCATTATTATCACACATTAAAACAAAAATAAATTAATAAATAAATACAATCATTTTTAAAAATCTTATTTTATATCTTTTAGTTATTTTTTTCTTGTATTTCCAAACCTCTACAAATCACATTTTACTTATGTTTTCCTGTAGTGTATACTAAACTCTGAATAAGCAGGTTAAACAGACATTATAGTGATCATCATAGTGATTAGCTCGGCTCGAAGCACAGAGTTTACCTGACCTGCCTCTGTCATGGTTAAAATATGCAAAAATAAACATAGCATAAATATAAAATGTAAATTTTGTTACATTTTCTTATATATTATATAAATATAAATAAATATATATATATATATATATAAAATAAACAGTAAATATCTCATTTAAGTGCTTTTTTGCTTTTGTTCCCATGTAGTATATACTAAATGTATATTAATTTACAATACTATGTCCCTCAGGCTTGATTTATGTCACTAGGTACTATTCAGTGACATGCACCTCGCCTTTGCTGCATTAATGTTCATCATGAAATTTTTTTATTTTATTTTACATTTTTTGCACTGATTGAGCATCTAAATGTAATCGGTTTTCAATCTAATTCAAACTAATGTCTCTGTGTGTAGTCTATGGGTTTCAGACTCGCACCTCCGGTGTGGCAGAATCCTCTGTGGTGGGCATTATTGTGTCCCGAGGCTCTGCTGCTGCCATCTCTTTCTTGTTCCCCTACATGCTCCTCACAGTGTGTCGCAACCTCATAACCATGTGCAGGGAAACTTTCCTCAACAGATACATTCCCTTTGACTCTGCTATAGATCTCCATCGCCTCATGGCAATGACAGCTATCATTCTTTCAGGTCAGGCAATTGTCTTGGCAACATTTGGGTTTGGTTTATTTTGATAGCCTACATATCAGTAGCATAATGATAGCACGTGGGAATTTAAGAAGGGAAGTAAATCTTAGATTGGTCATCTGAGGCAATTTGTCAAATTTATTTTACCAGATTATTGAAAACACAGAATAATTGGTTTGTTAGAACTGCAATTGTAAGTCAGTCTTAGCATCTACACAGCAAATTTCCATCTGCAGAATCTGGTGTATTGAGTGTGCTATCATAATCGTAATGATTACATCCATGGGTACTTTGTAAGTTATTATTTTAAGCTCCTGTTGTCCTTAGACTAACACCTCACCCTTTTCAATATACAGTTATTCACAGCTTGGGTCATTTAGTCAATCTTTACATCTTTTCCGTCAGCGACCTCAGCATCCTTGCCTGCATGTTTCCCACCGTGTTTTCCAATAATGGGTAAGCAGTCAATATCTTTGTTCATGTTGTCCTTAAACATTATAACCCTTAACCTTACACTCCTGGGATGAATGACATCAGGTACTAATTGTTTACAGGTCAGAGCTACCAGAAAAATGGACTTTCTGGTTCTTTTGTACAGTGCCAGGTAAGAAGGCATAGTGTTCACTCAGTGTTAAAAAACAGTGATTTAAGGGTGTGTGCATGTATTTTATGACTTATTGTTCTTATTGTCATTCTATTTTTTATCTCCTTATTATTGTCTTACTCTGCTTCTCTTACAGGCATAACAGGGATTATTCTCCTTTTAGTCTTGGCCTTTATGTATGTTTTCGCCTCACACTACTTCAGACGTATCAGCTTCAGAGGGTTTTGGATCACACATTATTTTTATGTTTTAATCTATATCCTGGTGAGAATAAAACCTGAATAATTCAATAAGCCTTCAATTGGGTTGTTTATGGTGCTGTTTATGGTAGGACTGTTAGATAACTAAATGCTCTTTGGGGCGGCACAGTGGTTAGCACGTCCGCCTCTCAGCAAGAAGGCCTGGTTTCCCCGGGCTTGGGTGTTTTTGTGTGAAGTTTGCATGTTCCCCCCGTGCTTACGTATATGGGTTTTCTCTGGGTACTTCGGTTTCCTGCTACAATCCAAAAACGTACAGTCGGCTAATTGGCTGTTCAAAATCGCCCCTAGGTGTGAGAGTAAGTGTGAATGTTTGTGTGAGTGTTGTGTGAGCCCTGCGATGGCCTGGCGAGCTGTTCATGGTGAACCCCGCCCTCACCCACAGTCAGCTGAGATGGGCGCCAGCCACCCTGTGACCCTAATTAGGATTAAGTGACTTAGAAAATGAATGAATGAATGAACGAATAAATGAATGAATGAACGAATCAGTGCTCTTTGGTGTTTTCCTCCTGGCAGTCAGTGATCCATGGTAGCTTTGCCCTTCTCCAGCAACCACGCTTTCACATCTACCTGATTCCGCCTGCCCTCCTCTTCCTCCTGGATAAACTCATCAGCCTCAGCAGAAAGAAGGTGGAGATCCCTGTGGTGAATGCTGAACTACTGCCCTCCGGTAACAATTCTAAAGCTTAATGAGTAGCAGCATACGGCTCATGATTTGTTTTTTCTTAGCCTCCTTCAGTTACTTCCGACTGAACTCTTAATCATGGTGTGAGTCATGAGTGAGTTCTGTGAAATTCTTCCATGGTAGGCGTGACATATGTGGAATTTAAGCGGCCCCAGGGATTTACCTACCGTTCAGGACAGTGGGTGCGTGTGGCCTGTCTGGAGTTGGGTACAGACGAGTACCACCCGTTCACACTGACCTCAGCACCTCATGAGGAGACCCTGAGCCTGCATATCCGTGCTGTGGGACCATGGACTAGCAAGCTGCGAGAGATCTACAACTTAGAGAGACTCAAGGAACAAGGGACTTATCCAAAAGTATGAACCATGTTTCTAGATTATTTCTACACTGTTCAGTTCTGCATAGAACTGTAATCTTTTGTGTTATTTTGGAATTAATTACTACAGTTCTGACTCGTGGGCTTTGGTGGAACATTTTATTCTCCTCAGCTGTATCTGGATGGACCATTTGGTGAAGGCCACCAGGAGTGGAAAGACTTTGAGGTGTCTGTTCTAGTGGGAGGAGGCATCGGAGTAACTCCATTTGCTTCTATACTGAAAGATATAGTGTTCAAGTCTTCAGCGAAACTCAAAGTTCAATGCAAAAAGGTAATAAAGGATAATTAGTAGATTAGCCCCACAGCAAGAAAGTCCTGGGTTTAAGTCCAGAGATCAAGCGTTTGTGTATGGAGCTTGCATGTTTTCTCCCATGCTTGCATGAGTTTATTCTGAGTACTCCGGTTCAGTCCAAAGACATGTACTTTAAGCTTACTGGCTGTTCCAAATTGCCCATAGGTGTAAATGTGAGTGTGAATGGTTGTGTGTGTTGGCCATGCTATGGTCTGGCGAGCTGTTCAGGGTGTACCTCGCCTTCACTCAGTATCGGCTGAGATAGGCTCCAGTCTCTCCATGACCCTAGTAGGATTGAGTGGTTTGGCAAATGAGTGAGTGAATGAGTGATAGATTTTATTAAATATATAATATGACTCTTCAGTGCTTGACTTAAATTTGTGCTTTACTGTTGGAGAAAACATGCCCAATGTCCATTCCTCCAGGTGTATTTTATCTGGGTGACACGGACTCAGCGACAGTTTGAATGGGTCTCAGATATCATACGAGAAGTTGAGGAGATGGATGCACAGGAGCTGGTGTCTGTACACATCTACATTACTCAGCTTGCTGAAAAGTTTGATCTGAGGACCACCATGCTAGTACGGAACTATTCCAAAATGATCTTTTCCTATTGCATGGAGAGACATTGACATCCTTTTGAACTAACAAACTAGCTCATATGTTGCTCTATATAATTTCAGCCTACTTACTGTGATTTCACACTATATTCACCAACTGTATTCTGCAAAATTAAAATAACATTGTTCTATTATTAGTTTTTAGCTGTAATAGTTTTTCCTCCCTTTCCCTAGTATGTATGTGAGCGTCATTTCCAGAAAGTTTCGAACAGGAGTCTGTTTACTGGCCTCCGTTCAGTCACACACTTTGGTCGTCCACCATTTTTGGCTTTCTTCAGCTCTCTACAGGAAGTTCACCCTGAGGTGCCTCACATTCTTAGATTTCCCATAAATTTCATTAGGTCACAAGTTGCCATCTGTGTATGCTGGCTGCTATAAATAACAAAATCCACAGTAGCTTATTAATAATTCATAAAAGATGATCTCACTATTAATTAATCACTATAATAATTCATATGTGCTTGTATGATATATGCTTAGATATTCTACTTTTATTTCTTGTTTTGGATATTCATTCATTTTATTTTAATAGTGACAGTTATTGAGGTGATACATATTGGCTATTAATTGGTAAAAGTTACTGTCTCCCAACCCCTATCTCCTTTATTTTGTTCTTTACCTCAGGTGGGGAAGATTGGGGTCTTCAGCTGTGGTCCACCTGGTCTGACAAAGAATGTTGAGAAAGCCTGCCAGCAGATAAACAAACGAGATCAAGCACACTTCATTCATCATTTTGAGAACTTCTAACCTGACAGTTGTGCCACAGTTTACTCTTGGATAACTGCAATAAATTTAGAAGCAATGATCTGCTCAGTCGGCAGTAAATTAACCTTTACTAACACAATTCATTACTAACTAACCAGCTACCTTGCTCCTAAATCTGCTCCTGTAAACAATGAACAATAAAGGGATCAGACTAATAATGTATTGATATTGTGAAATGCATTGATTTTACTTGACTCTATAGTACAGTACTGTTAGATGTTTACTTTTAAGTAGTTAGTTTCTTCATTTCAAATTCACATTCAAATTTTATTTGTCACATACAAATTATACACAGTACAATATGTAGTGAAATGCTTAGTACGACTGTCCCAAATGTAAAGAATAAACTATCAAAGTTAACAAGAAGAAAAGAACAGTAATAATAACTAAAACTTTTTAAAGGATTTTAAAGGTTAAATTTAGATTACTTTTTAGAATTACTCTTTAAATAAAAAGTTTAAATTTTCATTGTTAGCATAGTTTTTAAACATGATTTGTGAAATTATGTTTCTTTTGACCTTCACTGTGATCTAAGGACAATTTTTACTTAATATATGATACTTGAAAATTAAATTAAATTTCAGTGAAAATGTCACGTCTATGTACTATATCTTGTTCCTGTGTAGACCTAAAAGAACATGTCTTTTAATTCATTTTTTTTAGCCAACCCAAATGCAAACAAAAACTGGTGCAAATCCTGTATACTGCTCAGTTACACCATACAAGCATATACTCATGATCCATCCATGCATTATCTATACTGCTTATCTAGGGATGCAGAGGATGCTGGAGTTAGACTTAGCACAGAAAGGCCCTATTCATGATCATGATCACGAGATTCAGGCCCAGAAGATTTTTGCTGTAAAGTGAAAGTGTTAACCACCACACCACTGTGCTGCCTTACTTCATACAATACAATTTTCAAAATAGTTTTTGAATTTAAAAGAAGAAGCAGAAGATCAGTATACATAACAACACTAAATATTCACTCATTCACTCATTTGATTAACTGCTTAATCTTATTAGGGTCGTGGGGAGGCTGGAACCTGTTTCAGCTGACACTGGGCGAAGGCAGGGTACACCCTGAACAACTCATCGTTAACACACCTTAACATTAACATTAACAACATTGACACTCCCTCTCACACCTAGCCAATAAGCCTAATGTGCATGTCTTTGGACTGTGGGTGAAAAACCGGAGTACCCAGAGAAAACCCACGCAAGCCCAGGGAGAACATGTACACTCCTCACAGAAATGCCAAAGCCTGGGAATATCATTCTAATTATTAGAAATATATATATATATAT
>JAQMYF010000007.1:12633721-12646021 GCA_030014195.1 Neosilurus mollespiculum
AGCAGCGAGCAATACCATGGTGAACTATCAGAAATACATAACTGTTATGCAGCTGGCCTTAGGTGTGACAGCCATCAACCGAGAACGTAGTCTACCGCCGAGAAAGCATATGTGGTGAGTATGAGGTTCAGTGCGGGTGGCCATGCACCCTGTAGGTTGGTGGGTAAAAAAAAAAAAAAAAAAAAAATGAGGTAGGGAAGGAAGGATGGAGCTTTAGGCTGCCATACACCAGCTACTTTTTTTTTCCATGGAAGCACAGACAGGGACACTTTCAGTGCTGATCACTAATATACGGCTGGGGTTGTAGTGATCAGCACTCCGAAAAGATACAGTTTGGAGTGTGTTGTGTGTGTGTGTGTGTGTGTGTGTATATATGTGTGTGTGACTACACTTAGCCACCAAACAACAGAATCCAGTGATGCCACTGGTCTAGACCAGAATGAAGGAAAATACAACACTCAAGATGATGCTCTGATGCTCTCGTAGCTGGTCCTGATGCTGCATCATATTAATCACACTGGACCTGTTATTGTATTGATATGATCTCGTGCTCTTTATATTTATGTCTAAGCTCCTTGTGACTTGTGATGTTCTTTTTCTTCTAACCTTCACACCTGTCTTCTTCCCCCATCATTCATAAACCACTGACCTGCTATCTACAACCATGTCCATGTGATCGCAACCCATTTCACTGCCGTCTCAACGGGATTTTCTTAAATATTCCCAATAAAAAGCCAACTGCATTAATATGAGCTTGTGTGTCACTTTTTCATCACCATGTATTGTTTCTAACCTGTATCGTTTTCATTAAAAAAAAAAAAATCTCCTTTTTTTTCCTCTCCACTGTCCAGTCATCTACTTGTTACCATACCACAATTATCTGTGCCTCATGATCTCTGTCTCTTTAAGATTAATTTGCTTAGCTTATGAATTTATGCACCTAATTTTTCATTAGGGCCCTTTGTTAAATATAAATGGCCTAAGACTTCTTGCTGTCTCTCAATGTGTGTGTGTGTTGGAAGTTAATCCAAGCAGGATTACACTTTGGCTTAAAAGATAACAGGCTTGTTAATTAATCGTCATTATTGGCCACCTAGAATTGTGTTGGATCCCCTACAAAATGGATGACAACCGTGTTTACATTACATTAAAAAGCAACATGAAGACCATCATCCATGCAATAAATTAAATTACATTTAATATTTTACAATGCAATATGTGTATTATATTTAATTGTGTGACCGATTTATATATAGGAATATTACAGAAGCGTACTGATGCTACTCGGGCAACAGAAGATCAGTATCACGTTTTAAGGTGGAAGGTTTACCGTTATAACATCAAACTTTTCACATGATCACAGTATATTTTCACATTATTCTGAAATACAAAATTGTCACAGTTATAGCAAATTAAAACAATATCATTTTTATCATGAACATTTTCATGTTTTAGCAATATGTTTTTATGTTATTTTGACATTGCATGATCTCCCCATGCTTGCGTCGGTTTCATTTGGGTGCTCCGGTTTCCTCCCACACTCCAAAGACATACACATTAGGCTTATTTGCTGTGAATGGTCGTGTTTGTGTTGGCCCTGTAATGGTCTGGCGAGCTATTCAGGGTGTACCCCACCTTTGCCCAGTGTTAGCTGAGATACTAAATTTCGAGGTCATCAATGGCCGGATAATCTAGTCAAAAAGGGCAACCATGAAACCTACATGGCAAAATGATTAGTTTAGTTTATTTGTTAGTTTTGTCCTCTTTAATTTTATTTACTTTCCTTTTCTGAGAATGCTTAACAGCAACATGCTAGCTTGCAGTCTTTCTTTAGTCATGAATGACACTTTAAACAGGTTTGCTGCCACCTAGTGGATGGACCATGAAATATGTTTCATTGTAATGGTTGATACAAAGAATGTACGACAATCATATACTTTGAAAGTACTCGTGGGCCACATAAAATAAGTTGGCGGGCCAGATTTGACCCACAGGCCTTGAGTTTGTCTCCTGTCAGAATAACATGAGAATATATTGTTATAATGCTACAAATTCTTGTTCTAACATGATAAATATTATACTGTTATAAGATTAAACAGTTATTGTTATAATGTGGTAAGTTTGTATGTCAAAATAGCATGAACAAATATTGGTATACCCTGAAAATCTCCACATTATAAGGTGATAAATATTATATTGCTATAAAATAATCATTATGTATGCCAGAATTACTGAAAAATATATTGTGATAAAAATGTCTGACATTATAACAATAACCTTTTCACATTATAACATGATACTGATCTTCTTTTACCTGAGTGGCAGCAATACACTTCTGTAGAATACATTTAATAAATGTGTCAAATATTTTTTTTCTACCAACAGTGGTCTGGTATTGTTTAATATCTATTTACACACTATTATCTATTTTCTATGTCATACATTGTAGTACTAAACAACTTGATTCTTTTTTTTAATCCTTATTGTATACAGTATTTACACTTCATAACCATACAGTACTATAAAATGCCCTTTTTCCCCACACTAGATTTAAGCTACATCCAGGAAAGGGAGTGAATATTTGGTAGTGTATAATAAACAAACAAACAAACAAATACATAAGGTCCCAACTTTGTGCATTTTTTGTGCTTGTTATTGAAAATTAGCTGAAAACGAGCATGGACACAGAAATTTAAGAACATTATAAAAAAAATTTAATTGTCTGGTGATTAATAAGCATTCTTAAAACTCACATTATGTAATTAGGATTATAATAATTAGATTTGATTAATGAATAATTTGCTTGTTCAAGATAAAAGGTTAGATGTCATTCTCAATGTTTGAAACGCTTTTAAAAATAAAAGCAACAGATGCCAAATTATATCTTCTTCTGTAGGCACCAGATGTGCTGAAACATCAGTCACTGAACTTCAAAACCAGTCAACATGACAGACACCAAAAGCTTACAAAAAAATATTAAATAAAATGCTGACAAGAATCCACAACAATCAGAAGTGATGATGAAGCTCATAAAGCCAGCAGAGAAATCCTTCCAACATGATGCTCAGATGCTGGTATTCTGAGTGTTGGTTAATTATTCATAGGATGTGAAACATGAAATTGTTGCTGATTTGCTTTTTTCCAGGAAATTCCTCAACACGCTATTCTAAAACAGTAGTTACACTTACTGTAAGATATATTAAACAACACAGTACTGGACCTAAAGAACAATCAGCATGACTGGATATTAAATTGAACATGTTTAAGTACGGGCAGCATGGTGGTGTAATGGTCAGCACATCCACCTTATAGCAAGAAGGTCCTGGGTTTGAGTTCCAAGAATGTTTCTGTCTTCTGTGTGGGCATGTTGTCCCAGTGTTTGCGTGGATTTTCCCCAGGTTCTCCAGTTTCTTTCCACATTCCAAATACATGCACTTTAGGCTACTTGGGTATTCCAAATTGCTCTTATGAGTGAATGTGATTGTGAATGGTTGTGTGTGTTGGTCCTGCAGTGGTCTGGTGAGCTGTTCAGGGTGTACCTCTCCTTTGCCCAGAGTCTGCTGGGATGGGCTCCAGGCACACCGCAACCCTAACAAAGGATAAAGCGGTAAAAAAACAAAAATGACATGACTTGACCTGGTTAAGTGGGATTGCTATCAAACAAACAAGGTACTTTATTTTAGCTTATCTCTGTAATAAATTCCTTTGAGCAATTTCAGCAAAGTTAATAAATCTTTTTTTTATAAATCTCCACCAAAGAGCAATTAATTTCTCCACTTTGAGTTGCTACATTCGGTTTGTTCCTAGGTGAGCCTCCCTGCCTGGGGTTTTATATCTGTCCACTTTCTACCAGAGGACATCAGAACATCCAACCTGGAAAAGAGGTAAAGGATGTACACACAGGAGGAGTCTCCTGATGGAGGAAGGGAAGGTTATTAGAAAGAGAGCATTAAAGGGACTCTCAGAATATGACCATGAAGACAAAGATCATGCGAACTATTGTTAAAAAAATGACCATTTCCTCATGTTAAGTGATGAATTTAGTGAGTATGGAATTGTGACAATGTTTACTGGGTACATGTACCTGACTTTATGCGATGGCCTGGCGAGCCATCCAGGGTGTACTCTGCCTTTGCCCAGAGTTGGCTGAGCTGGGCGCCAGCCTCCCCGTGACTCTAATTAGAATTAAGAGGATCAGAAAATGAATGAATGATGAATGAATGTACATGACTTTTATGCGCAACGTTGTTTTGAAGATCCGAAGACTAGGCACATGCATACTCGTGTTTCCCTTTCAGTGAATGCAGGTAATGTAAATGAAACCAGAGTACACATGTGCACAGTCCTTCCAAATGAATGTTACTGCAACGTTTTCTTACAGCATCTTTGAGACATTTACTGAAAATGTTACCTGTAACATTTTAATGCTTTTTAAAGTCTGCAAACATTATTGCAACATTTGTGCAACGTTGTTTAAATATAAAATTGTTAGGTGGCTTTAAAGTGTGTCGCCTATCCCTGTCCAGTTTGTTCTGGATCAGTGCATTTAGGGAAAATGGCTTTTTGAAAGCCTCAGCACTGCCTTTAGAGGATGAAAAAAGACAGAGTTGTGAGAATTAAGCCGTTCCCTGACACATAATAACACAGCAGATGTTCCTCTTTCCCACAGTACTAAAAAGTATCCCAGAGATTAGCTGTAACCTGGTGTAATGAATTTACACACTCGTTTATGAAAGCGTGTCTGTGTTGCTGTGTGTGTATATACACTATATTTGTGACTGTTTATTTACATGCATATTTTTGTGTGTAAATGCATATGTAACCAAAGCAACATGTCATATTTCTCCAATACAGTACATCATTTCTTAAGTAAAAGTAATATTAATTTTAAAAAAAATCTAAAACACAAACACTCACCTTCTCAGTTTTTTCGTTTTTTATTTATTTATTTTCTGTGATCGTGTAAAACTCTGACATCTTTTCATCTTATGCACTTAATCAGCCTCTATTCTCACTTTAAACTATTATATACTTCATTAAACTCTGAGCAATTAACCCGAAGTCAAGTGTAGTTGAAGAGAATACTAACAGACCTGCCTTCCTGTGCAGAGCTTGTGAGGACAGACTACACATGATTGCACTGCTTCACAATGTCCTCCTCTCAGCCAGATTTGCCCTCTGGGCTGTACGGATCCGTCTGTAGCTAGAGTTACAGTAATTCTTGTGATTATTCCAAAAGAAGTAGTGCTGATGGCAGTGCATACATTAGAGTGATGATCAGCAATCCTCAGTGGCTATGTAGTGAGTATTGACTGGCGTCCGTTATTGCTTAGGCTAATTATACATGATGGTTGTGTGAAGCATATAAAAAGAGGTTGGATGGCTGGATGTATGATCTACTACACATCCTAACTGGCCCTCTCTTGTCTGGTTTTTTTTTTGTGCTTTAATTACAATAAATATGGTAAATACAATAAAAAATAGCTTACAGTTGATTGATCTCGTATATACACTAGAATAAGCCTGGAGAACACCTTTTCTCTATACTGTTATTAATGTCACCACCTCATTCCGAATATAATGTGGCTGCTGTTCCATGATTCCCCACTTGTCTTTTCCCAGAGGTCTTTATCTCATATGCTTGATAAAGGTGATTTGAAGGTCACTTTGTTCTCCATTTTTCTTCAGTTCCATAGGATTT
This sequence comes from Neosilurus mollespiculum, assembly GCA_030014195.1. NCBI lineage: Eukaryota > Metazoa > Chordata > Actinopteri > Siluriformes > Plotosidae > Neosilurus > Neosilurus mollespiculum. The sequence goes on from JAQMYF010000007.1 coordinate 12,639,423, forward strand.
TGCCTTCCGCGTAAAGACTTTTTGTCCTCATTTTCTTCTCTCCTTAGTCCTTCTCAATTTCTTATTATTTTACACTGAACATTACAGTACAGTACAGTGTGAGGCTTTTAAAATGCACTTAAATATCATTTATTTTCAGGCTGGAAATCTGATATAGCATCCCAGAGGATAACTTAATCTGCCATTTAAAGTACATTCTTTTTTTTTTTTTTGCTTAATCAAATTTATATTTTATGGTGATGATAAAACTCATGAGACACTCATGGTGCTAAAACACCACTGTATTCGACATGAAGGAAAGAAATAAGATTCAGCTTTGCACTTTAAATTATTTCTTGGAAATATTTCATAAAAAGTAGGTGAGTGCTTCTCATAATTTTGGTTTCTTTTCTTTTCTTTTTCTTTTTTCTTATGTTTTTCTTTACAGGAACTGCATTCACACATTCACCAAATAAAGAAGTCCACCCATATTACTCATAACAATATTAAGCAATTATTGAATGAGGTGAAGTATGATATGGAGAATTATTTGCTCTAGTGGGTTTTATTGGCCACAGCTGATGACACCCTTTGAGATCTGAATAATTCTCCATATATACAAAAGGCAAATTCAATCATTGCTTTATTTTTCATTCATTCATTCATTTTCTAAGCCGCTTAATCCTAATTAGGGTTGTGATGCGGCTGGCGCCCATCTCAGCCGACACTGGCTGAAGGCGGGGTACACCCTGAACAGCTCGCCAGGCCATTGCAGAGACAACACACACAACCATCCACACACACTCTCATACCTAGGGGCGATTTGGAACAGCCAATTAGCCTACTGTGCAAGCTTTTTGACTGTGGGAGGAAACCGGAGTACCCAGAGGAAAACCATGCAAGCACGGGGAAGAACATGCAAACTCCACACAGAAACACTCGAGCCCGAGAATCGAACCCAGGCCTTCTTGCTGTGAGGCGGACGTGCTAACTCCTGCGCCACCATGCCCCCTGTTGTTGTGAGGGGCTGGTCTCAGGACTTGAATACGAACAGTTATTTTCTGGGGAGAGTGAGGGATATTGGTATGTGATGTTAAACTTATCAATGATGGAATTTGTCAGCTTGTAGAAGAACATCAAGAATTAGCTGATGGCTTTCCACCAATCAGAAAATATTTTATTTGAATAATATTCACTAATTGCTATGATTTGTGATATAGTTTTGACTAATAGGAGATGTGACACATCCTGGGAGTTTAAGGTATATTTTTTTATTAGACATTGTGACTATTGCACAGTATATGAGCAAATCTTTTTTTTTCGCCAGGTAAACTCTTAAATTCTTTTTTTTCTCTCAGTTTGGATTCTTACTGGAACTTTACACTAATGCTTAGAGCTGTTGTCTAGAGAATTATAATCTCTTCATTCTGTACCCAGAAGTCCATGTCTGATATATGTTTCCAATGAATCCAACCATTCCACAGTGTCTGAGTTTCTATTATACTGAATAGGACTTTTTAGCGGATATTTAGAACTCTATTATTGTTGGATTAAATCTATTTGTTCCCAGGGATTCTACTGAATAATTCATGCATGGCCTTGCATGTGAGGTGCTTTGAATTCCAAAAAGAGCAGATGTGACATGAATTATAGATGATTACAATTTAATAAACAAATTAAAATGACTGTGTGATATTAACTGTGTAGCAATATGTATTACTGCCCCTCTTTGGTTCTGTAGCTTTGAAGAGCAAACACCACTGGTTTGTTTGAGTTTCCTGGGGGTGTCTGAGGCACGATATGTAAACTAACATCCCTTGGGAGGCCATTATGTAACTTTATCTTGCCAGTAGTGCTTACACTGGTTTTGATATAATAGCTGTTTGTTATTACCATGGATGATATTACTGGCTGAGAAGTTCAGCAGTTTACTGGTTAAAAGGTTACCATGTTTAGGCCACCTGGAAATTGTATTAATTTTATGTGGGGGGGGGGGGGGGGGTGCATTGTGGACTTTTTATTCCAAGGATGGAGGAAGGATACTGGAATTCATTATTCCCATCTGACAACTCATTTAAAGTTTTCACAATTATTTGCTATTACTGTTTAACCTTAGCTCAAAAATCACTCTAAAACTTAATATTTTTAGACATTTCTTCTCAGTATTAATTTTTAGGTTAAATATAAATTTATGAGAACTATTTTATAGGAGTAGTACTCTCTCTCTCTCTCTCTCTCTCTCTCTCTCTCTCCCTTTATCTCTCCCTCTCCCCCCACTTCTCCCTCTGTCCTTCCCTCTCGCTCTTTCTCTCTCTCTCCCCACCTTTATTTCTGTCCCTCTCTCTCCTTCACTCCGTCTCTCTCTCTCTCCTCCCCTCCCCTCCCTTTCTTTCTCCCTCTCTCTCTTTCTTTACCCTCTCTACTTCTTTCCCTCTTTCCCCCTCCCTCTCTCCCTCCTGCTCTTCCTCCCTCTTCATCTCTCTCTCTCTCACACACACACACACACACACGCACACATATACACTCCCACCCGCCCACCCCCGGGGTGTGTGCGTGTGTGTGTGTGTGTGTGTGCGCGCGCGCGTGCGAGAGAGAGAGAGAGAGAGAGAGAGAGAGAGAGAGCGAAAATGTTTTATTATGATGATACAAAACCACAAAGTCTGTTCTAGCTTTAAGTAAAAACATGGTATAATATATAATATATTTTTACTAAATTTTTTAAGTATTATATAATAATCTATTTTTATAATATTTTTTTAATAGCAAAGTAACATGCATGACACAAACAGCTGTAATTTTATTATGGTTATGAAAATGTATGCACTGAGATAGTACTGTACAGTATGTGATATGTATTTAAATGTAAATTGTTAAATTGTAAATATAGAATTTATTCTGTGAAACTGAAGGTGTTTCATTATAAAAATGTGTTCAAACTGAAACATTTACAAAGAACACACTGAAGCATGTTTCAGATCAGAGCATGCAAATGTATTTTTGTTAGAGGTTTTTCACTGAAAACTGATGTCTCTTTCTTTCTTTTTACTTTTTGTGCTCAAATCACAGGATTTTCCCTAAACACGAAAAAGATAAATACGGGCCAGCTGTGTAAGTGGCTTTGATTTATTTTTTTATCCTTCATGTCTGACTTCTTTGACTGTATTACAGATTAATGCATTCCAGACAAATTCTAAGTGTAAATTCTTGTGCTTCCTTCTGTGATTTGTAGGTACTACCCTAGGATCCACGGATTCATCCCCACCCCAGATACCATCTCTGTAGTGGGTGATTCAGAAGGCTCAGTACAGGGCAAGCCATCACTGCGTAGAATCAAGGGCCGAATTCACCGCAGCAAGAGCCTGGACAGTATCGACCTACTGGACTCTAACGTGAGTTAAAGACTGCACTGAGAGCAATAATTTTGTGTGTGTGTGTGTGTGTGTGTGTGTGTGTTTGTGTATGTGTGTGTGTGTGTGTGTGTGTGTGCATGTGTGTGCGTGTGTGTGCAGTAGTAGAGATAAGCTTAAGTGAATGTGACTCTTGATCCTGAAAGTGCACTTTTTTTAAACAATCTTATTTAAACTTATACTCACCACACTTGCTATAATTAAAATGACAGGAAACTAATATGAACATACACTAAGAGGAAATGTTGTATAGCTTTTTTTTTTTTTTTATTAATAGCCTAAATCTCTGAGAATATTTATCAAAGCCTAAGGTTAGGTTTAGGGATGAAGAGACCATTCTTACCTTTATTTACAACTTAATTCATTTCAAGCTGGACTAAATTGAACCAGATCCCACATTGTCCCCATGACCTTTTGATGAGCTCAATTTCTTTTCAAAAAACAATGCGTAAAGCTCCATCCTTTCAACAATTATGCAATTATGTGCTATAAATGCTTAATGGGACTGTGTGTAAGCATTGGCCACCTGGCGAATTTATACTCCACACTTCAAACAATTGAGAGGCAGTATATCATTAGAAATTTTGGGTGCCAACTCCTAACATAAAATTCTCATTTGTCATCTCTCATTTGCCAAAATGCTTAATTTTACTATTATGGTGAGGCTGAACCCGAGGGCGGGTTACACCATGAACAGCTTGCCAGGCCATCGCAGGACCAGCATACACAACCATTTACACTCACATCAAGTGGCAATTTGGAAAAGCCAATTTGCCTAATGTGCTTATCTTTGGACTGTGTGAGTACCTAGAGGTAACCCACACATGCATGGGGAGAACATGTATACTCTGCACAGAAACACCTGAGCCCAGAACTCAAACCCAGGATTTTCTTGCCATGAGGCGGATGTGCTAAACACTAAGCCACCGTGCCACCCCTCCAATCATTAAACAAAAAAGAAAAAAGAAAATGTCTCCCTTCCTCAAATCCACCATCATCACTCTAATACGTCATATCATACAGTCACTATAACATAAGGATAGTTTATTAGCTGATCCTCTACTGGGTTCATACAATCAAAATTTATAGTGATCAGTTATGTAACAGAAGAAGCCAATTACTGACTAACAACAGGGCAACGATAAGCAAAATTCAACCACTCAAATTCAACCAACCAGCTGTTGAAACTCTTATAGCATATAGCACATGTTACAGCTCAGATTTCAGCAAGAAAACATCCAAAGCAAACCACAGTAAACAAGACATCTGTTGTTCATAACACGCTAGCTATGTAATCAAGATATAAATGATCAAACCTGTCACCGTAATGACTTAATAATTGATCCCATCGCTGGATGTTTTTGAAAATTTTCTATTTTGCTTGATTTAATAAAGGGCTAAAAGAAGAAATGACATCTTACTTTCACAAGCAGGACTCTGTTATCACAGTTTGTCGGCTGGTGAGTTAGCAGATTATGTACACAATCACTGAAAAATTGTTCATGAGCTTCAAGGAATTTGCAAGATTTAAACTCATGCAAATTGTATGCACTCAGTCCAACAACAATATAGTTTATAATATCTGTGGATGTGAGTAGAGGAAGTGCATCAGGACCTGTAATCCAGTATCTGGTTGTTGTTGTGCTTAGTTCCTCAATTTATTTCACTGAGTTTTTGTACCTGGATTCCAGATGTTTCTGCAAATTGCAGTGATCCAGTTGTTTCTCTTTATTTTAGTTTTCGATGGCCTACTAAAAAAAAAAATTAAGATTGTTTTCCTTGACTCTGTTTGAATGCCAACACTGCCACTCACACCACCTATAGTGACTTCATGTGCATGGGCAAAATTTTGGACTGAGACAGACTAGATGCTACAGTGACTCACATTCCCCTTTTGAGGTACAAAGTGGTATTACCTGTCTTGTCTCTAGTGCGTGCTGTTTAACATGGTAATTTTAGTAGATATCTCTGCAATCCAGCACATAGGTCTTTTAATGCATTGTCGAAAACTGTTATTTCTTTGCATTCTGTTAATAATTCTAGTTAATTTTTGCTGCGTTGCCATTCCCATTTCGGTTCTCGTTGCTGTCCCCATTTTGTCTGGGCTATTCCTTAAGAACTGCTGGGTGGATCATTCTGAAATTTTGCTTGTAGATTTCCTATGGGGTCTAGGTGTGCATAGGTGTCATTTTCTCTGTTTGACCTTTGTCAAATTTGTCATGACCTTATAAATTTTGTCTGGGCTATTTCTTAAGAAGTGCTCAGCACCTGAGGGTTTTTGCCATCTCTGATGGCTATTTTTGAAATTAGAATTGTTACAAATTCTTACACATAGTCTCTTTAATACAGCTAAGATTGGCTGTTTGTGTAGACAACTAAAATGCCTCATAGACTATTTATATATCTTGTTTATTATTAAAATATTACACCTAACTTATCTTGCTTTGGATCATTGAATCGTACGCCAATCAGGGGTCCTTTCATTAGATGTTTTGTGGAAACTGTATGACATTATTATTGGGGACATTATTAAAAGGCTCTGAGTTAGCCAACTTGAAACTGTTCGTCTGTTGCAAGTGTGTGAGATTCTCTATGCATGACGCCACTGCCTTGTTCCCATATTTGTGGCGATCAGAATGGAATTAGACAGCAGACCAGAGTACTAACGTCTTCTTAAAGTTTACAGTGTGAAGGTGATGTAACTACAACAAATAATGCTGCATGACCATGTTTGATACCTCTGGGAGTTATACTGTGTGTTTAAGTAACGTCTGTGTGTAGACATAACTACCTCTGTACTCACAATTTCCATAGTACCCTCTCATTTATAGGCTTACATAATGATACACTGTGAAAGCCAGCTGTGGTTTGGTACTCATCTTTGTTGAGAGATCTAAACAGTAGCCAAAATATGCATTTACATGACAATCATCCAAACCATTTTAAATTGTCACTGTAATCAATGTCACTCTTGACATTCATTCAAGCACATTCCTTGTGCTTTTTATTCTTTCCATTTTAAATTTCTTAATATATACATGTTTTATGTACATAATACATTTGGTATATGTTTTGTGCAAGTCTATAGAACACTATAGAATAAGTCTATAGAAATTATAATATATAGATTTAGGCACTGCCTAAAATCGGACCTCCCCAGAGATGTCTCTTGATATGTGTCCGAGCCTGGATTTGCTTTTTACTGCCTTTCTA
>JAQMYF010000007.1:12685287-12696535 GCA_030014195.1 Neosilurus mollespiculum
AAAATGTGTTCTTAAAAATTGATTCTTGAAAATTTGGATCGATTCAGAATGCTAATAAATAAGAATCGCGATTCAGAGGTGAATCTTTTTTTTTTTTTTCCCGGCACCACTACTAGTAAGTTATTACCTTTTTGCGTGAGCTATATATTGTTCATGTTTTTATTACTAGACATTTGAGAGCTTAGAAATTGTACTAAAGTAATATTACGATCATCATTACATTTACATAGACAGGAATCTTAATTAGAAGTTCAACTTCATCTTCAAGTTAGACAGAGCATGCGTGTGTTCGGGTACCTATAACAGGCGAAAGTGTTACTTGCTTCTTGTGTGGACGCAGCGTTATGCATCATCACAATATATATTTCCATCCAGAGTTACATTATCTTTTTTTCCCCTCAACCAATTAAAGTAACCCCTGATCAGGCTTGTACAGTGGCCACTATCCATGATGAGTACAGCGCTTCTTGCACTTCTCTTCTTTCCCCAACATGCCCATCACTCAGATTTGATAGAACAACAAATGTTTTTTTTGTGGAAAATTTGTGTGGAAAAATTCGACTTTCTTTATGATTCAACATCACCAAATATTTAAGTACACTCCCATCACAGACAATCAATCGTTTTGTTTTGTTTTTTCTGGACTATTTCCTCTGTAAAGGTGATGGTTTAGCACTATACCTCCAAGTGTTGAAGAGCTCTTAACCCATTTCCAAACTATTTATTATTATTATTATTATTATTATTTTTTTTTAGTCTCCGTAGTTATTTTCTTTGCTTGATGCAGGTGAATAAATTTACCCTCATGAAACACATATTATTTTCTACAATCATGGGACACTTGAATCAATTCACTCAGCTCTGCATCAAAGCAGTGGACACACACACACACACACACGCACACACACACACACGGTTATGTAAAAAGTAGCTGATTAGTCGAATTCTTGTGGCCATGACTAGCTAAAGCAGTATAATATATTGGATGATAAGTACTTGATGTCCTGTGAATTGATTTTTGTGTCTTTAATTGAGTCTGTTTCTTTTCAAATTCTATCTTCTAGGTGATCAGCCTTTTTCCCATCTTGGCACTACCCCTCCTGCATACAGATGCAAACAGAAATCAGAATTTGTGCTCATTAATCTCTGTGAGAGCCCTGCTGTGTATATGTCTGTGCAGACACCTTTCATACGTTTGCCAGCTCATACATCACACCAAACCAAGAGTTTCAGTATATTTCTTCCCATTTTTAAGTCTCTTAACAAATAAATTCATTAAAACTGATTCCATGTTGTTCTTGATTAGCCTAATAATATTGCAAATGAAATAAAGCTAGCTGTAATTGTGCTTAACAGCCAGCGTCCCCCTCCTCCCTGTGCTTAAGACTTAAGGGGCTCAATACGTATGTCCTTGAAGCTTTACTCAACAGGGTGTTTACAGGCCCTACAAAATAAATCACAGACTTATTCATAACAGTCATTGGGGATCTGGACGGTTCTACCTGCCATAAAGCATATGTTTTAGTTTCTTTTATGGTGTGTAAAGTTTTCTAATACGGCAAACAAAACCAAAGGCATCAGACTAGTCATGTTTATCTGGTTTAACCAGCAATGTGTGGATATAGTGGTTGAGTTTACACTTGTTGATGTGGTTCTTCCTGTTTCACTGGATACTTTTAAAGGAAGGACTCTTAGTGTATCAATGAGAATATCCAGAGTATTTCTACTGCTTGGCTAACAAATCTTTTTAGCGAATCCATGTGCACCATTGATGAGGAAAAAAGCGTCTGACCATCGAGTTGCTTTTGAAACGTCAAGAAAAACTTATAGCGTACATTCATCCTTACGGCATACGTGTACACATGGGCACCGTGTGTTATTCTTTGAAAATTTAATATCTTGGAAAAGGAAAAACGTAAGAAATTTTTCCTGGCAGAGAGTAATGTAGAGAACAAGAGGCATATAATACTCGGTTCATGTGATGGGACGTCATCATTAATGACATGAAATAAATAACTATATTCTTATACTCTATATGCTTGTGTTATTGAAATGTTCTCTAAACCCATGTATTTTAAATGGTTTATATTCTATAACCAAGCTATTAAAGTGAATTAATCTTGATATATGTAGGATACGTGTATGTGGTTTGAGATTCCCACTCAAAACCAAAATCATATGGGAGCTCGGCTTTTAGGCACTGCCTAAATTTCTATATTAAGGGTAATGATGGTGTGTATAAATTATACGGGAACAATGCAATTGGTCCGCTGTCTTGGTAAAAAAAAAAACAAAACCATTATTCAAAGTGGATAATGCTTGAATCAAAATGGTGGACACTCCAGAGTTTGTCACGTTCAATTCGAGCAGGCAGCATGATAAAAATCTAGTTAAAGTGTAGCATATTTTAAACACCCTTTTTTTATGTGCAGTTTACTTATGTTTCTGAGAGGTTTGTACAAATCTTTGAATGAGTGGGCTTAACAGATGCTGTCAGCTGCACAGTGTTTGGCCTCCTTGGAGCTCACATGACCTGCCTCTTGGTCTCATATGTGAGAATAAATGATAAAAATCTCATTTTGTTGTACGTTCATGTTTTTGCGGAGTAGAATGTAATATGTTTCTGCGCCTGCTCACGTGTGCGTTCAGAGCTCACTTACATCTGGCATACTTAAAACAATTTTAAAAATAAACCATAAAAATCTAGTTCAGGGTGCTTTTTGCTTATGCTCCCGTGTAGTTTATATTAAAACACTTATTCTCGTCAGGGTTAGTGGATGTCCCTATTTAATTATTATTACTGTGTTTTCTATAGACATCCATGAAAAATTGTTAATTTCATGAAATTGTTTGTGCATCATATAGTCCTACCTACTACTGCGGGATTTTAAAGGATTGTTTCCTTCTTTATCATTGAACAGGGAGCCAAGGTTAATGTATTGCATTACATTAACCAACCTAAAGTTAGCCGTCCTCCAGTATAATGGCAGGACTTGATCAATAATGTGACATGATTTCTAGCGTTAGGTGCAACAGGGTCCAGAGTTCTGGTAATCACAGGTGACCTTCACAGTATGAAATATGTCAATGTGATTTAAGTTTCATGAAGTCTACTCCTCATCCTCCCCATGTGTAACCTTAGCACAACACATTGCATATCTATGCTCTTTTGGATAGCGTAGCATCAGCAGCTTTGGGCTATTTAGAGACATTCAATCTATAGAAGAGCAGCTTCACCAGAGCTTGACATGTTCCTCCTCATATCTCTTCCTAAACAGATTCGTATTTCCCAAATCTGATCTCTCCACTGAGCAGAGGCTGAGTTTTGTTGTCCTCCAGCACGTTTGCGGATAAATTAAGCTAGACGGGACAGTCTTAACATGGCGGAGAATGGATAGTATTCTAAAGCAGATTGTTTGTTTGCTTACTTTCTGGCTGTGAGCCTTATTCATGTGTGCGCCATGTCGGCATAGCTTCACTATAGTGAGAGAGCGGGAAGAGAAAACATGCTTGGAATCTGTCACCACTCCCAGTCTTAGTATTGACACACATTCCACGATGACTGTGTGCCAGGCAGATTGTATATAAGCTGTGTGTGTGTGTGTGTGTGTGTGTGTGTGTGTGTGTGTGTGTGTGTGTGTGTAGTAATGCAGACCCCTTTCTGTCACTCCAGACCTCTACACCACTGAGAGATTAATGATATGTGTATCACTGGTATGATCTACAGCAGCCATCAGAAGACTTATCCCAGCTGGTTCACCTGTATGTAAAATATCTAAAAGGACTCGTGCTGTTTGTGCTTCTGTGCATGAGATACCAAGTAAGATCTAAAGCCACCTTGGCACAAGCGCTAAGGAAACCACGCAGTGTTAGCCTCGCTATGCAGCATATTGGATTTGTACACCAGTGGAGTTCCCAACCAGGTGTGATATGCAAATGTCACTGCTTCTGAATCAGATTTTCGGCGCATTTTAATCTGTTTAATTCTCCCACCAACAGATCCGAGTTATTTTTAGTGTGCTGATGAGATGGATTACAAGCAGAATTCTTACTAGTATGTCGATCCAGCCATGCAGGGGAATTCTGTAATGAGCTTAATGCCACTGTGGGTGATGGTGACTATTGCTGAGTGTAACAGAACCTCCGTCTTCTACGGCGATGCAAGGGTTAAGGCCAGTACAGCACTTTACACTGCAGATGGATCCGTGCTCCTGCTGAACAGAGGAGCTCTACACGGTAGCACAACTGCAGCTTCCCTCCCTCTATGCACACTCTTGAACGCTGCCAGGCCTGTGTGTGAGAGTGAGTGTGTGAAAGAGACTGAATAAGAAACAGAGGTGCAGATGGGGATAAAGTGAAAATAATGTAGACATGCCTGTGTTTTCAGGAAGCAGTGGAGGGGTTTTTTGGGTGCAGTGACTGTGGGATTAAATCAGTTTTTCCTACTTTAAGCCTCTGTTCTTGGGGTTTTTGGAATTGTTTTCAGTACTCGGTCTTGTACGGTGCAAGCAGCTTCGTTATGACGCTTGTGTCAGAGGTGGATGGTTAAATCCGCTGTCTCTTCAGCCGGATTGTGTGGGAGTTTGGAGGTAGAGATGATGCGGAGTCTTCTGTGGTGATGACACAAACTGCAGTAAGTAGACAGTTCAGGAAAAACTGTTGCTCACTGCATTCTGATCACTTTGCTTGGATTCCCGGTAACCAGAGCTGCGTGCTTGCTGTATATTAATGTAGAACGTCGTGTCGTCCAGCGTCAACGTTGCAACATTCTGTCTTTTTAATTCCAAACCATAAATCTCTAGTGTCAACAAAATAACTTATTGCTTATACAGGTGTACAGTTGTGTGTGTATGAACAAAGATACATGTGTACTCAGTGCCTCAGTATTCGCTCTTCCTGTGTCATGCTATGACCTGTCCTGCTAGTTAAAAGTTTTGGCACCGTATTCTCCCCGGTTAGTGGACATTTACCAAGTGTCAGCAGGATGACACCATTTCTAACATCAACTATGGCATGAATTTCTGTGTGTCTGTGGGAGATAGAGAGAGAGACTTATCTGCAGTATTGTACACATTGTGTTTGTATGTTCGTACTGTATTCAGCAGGACGGCTTCATTTTTGCTCCTCTTATTGCTGATGCTGCTGTTTCTGTGATGAGACTGATCAACATATCTGTTGTTTAATGGCCGAGCATCTGACTTTTGAAAGCTTGATTGAAGATTCCTCATGGTGACATATTTATGTGGTGTCTGAAATCGTTAATCCTCCTGTAGGCTGGTAGTAAAACCTTATTCTGCTGCTAGGCTCTGTTAGAAGTAGGGCAGTTGTTCATTATCATTTGTACATGCATTGGTAATTCAACATCATAAGCAGTGCAGGTAAAAGAGCTGCTCGTACAGCTCTGTAAATGCTATTGCACGCTATAAAGCAATAGATTGTGACTCTTAGTATAAGCATTGTAGGTAAACACTGGTTTAGACAAATGATCTGACCTGCTTGGCTGTACCTACACATTTTTTACTTGTGTGCATCTATTTCAGTGTCCCAAGAGGCTCAGCATTCAAATCTACCAGCAGCAAAGGAAGTTATTTTTAGACTGACTTCTTTCTTCCAGCGTCTCGTTATGCAGGGATGATATTCAACAACACATCATATCCTGGTCCATCCCTTTGTAACTTGGTAATGACTAAACAGCTTGCAAAGATTTTACTCTCATTTACATTTATTCACTTGCCAAGTGCTTTTATCCAGGGTGGGCTTGTGATCGAGATGCGTTCCAGTCCAAGCATAGCAGGTAAAGGTTAAGGGCCTGATGGCTAAGAGGGTTATACTCACAATCTTGCCGTCTTCTAAGAATGTAGGGTTGAGTGATGTGGATGAAAAATGAATCATGATAAAGCTTTCGGATTATTCAGTATTGATAATTCATTATATTTAATTACCTGGGTTTTTAAAATAATTATTACTGTCTTACTGCAAAGTTTGCACTACAACATAACACTGGATAATCAGAACCATTTAATGAACCTTTTAAACTATGTGTTTACTGTTTTTGTGGCTGTGTTGGCTCAAGTGGTTGCGGCTATGGATTACTTATCCAAAGGTCAGGGGTTCAAGCTGCCACTGTTGGGCCCTTGAGCAAGGCCCTTAACCCTTAATTGCTCAGTTGTGTGTGTGTGTGTGTGTGTATTAAATATATATACTATTTAAAATATATATATATATATATACATACACACACACACACACACAAGATAGGGGTGTCTGCCAAAATACCGTAAATGTGTAATATTGCATATTTTTACTGTATTATAAGGAGAAGTTGTCTGCTGAATCGTATGTGTTCAGTGATAATGAGGGAATTCAATTAAGTATTTACCACTACAAAAGATTTAATTTAATCACTTTATTTTGACTGTAAATGCCTCACTTCAATATAAAGAGTTTCTTCATTGTGACAAAGTTTACCCCTCATACACACTGTACCTGAACAGGTGGGACTTTTAATTTGGCGTCCCATTTTTTATTTATTTATTTTTTTTTATTAATTTATTTTTTTCAGACAAGAAGAAAGGACCAGAAAGTTCTGAGAGCGGTAGATATATAATAAACATAACATACTATTTCAGAAAAAGGAACGGTGTTGTGATGGAATGATTTGCGAAGCATAAAAAGGTTTGTTACTAGTCGTGTCACTGTCAATGTTACCATGACAACATGGCGCTCGTTAGCGCAAGAAACACGTTCCCTTTGGTTATTGCACTTTTTTCCTAGACTATTTTACTTACTGTTAAAAAGACATTCGGTCTCGTGTACTTTCAGTCTTGGTCATTCTATGTACTTTCATTTTTTTCTGCTTTTTAATCCAAAAATTAAACTTAAAATGAAATTTAAAAAGAATATAATTTAAAGTCTGTTGATGCAAATTTTACTCTATGTGAGCAGAACAAATTTCAATTCAATCTAAAATGATACGTTGTCAACCATCTGTAATACTGACCAGTTCCTCCGGCCACCTCAAGTACATTTCCGACCTGTAGAAAACACTGTTTGCTGTTGTGTCCCATGTTGATAGTGTAACGAAATATTACACCTGTTAAATGACTTAAGTGACTTAAAGCATGTGCCTTTATCAAGGGATATGGCAGGCTGTTATTGAGCTGGGGAGGGCGCACGCTTGAGGTGCGTTCATGGACCCCAAGCAGTGTGTTATGCTCTGCTTTCCTGTTTATAAGTAAAAATATCAAGCATTGCATAAAGCACTTTTCTTATTGATATCTATTTCATTACGTATTGCTGTGGTTTTATCACTATAGTGACTCATGCATAACAACTCCCAAGCACACAGAAAACCATATAAAATATCTCTGAGTAATGCTAATGTACATCTTAGTACACCAGTGTACTTTAACCGCTCTGAGTCATGCCTTGAGTTCACTTTCTGACAGGCAGCCAAGATCCATACTCAAGTGCTATTGTTATTTTATAATGACGGGGATGTACTGTGATGATTGAAGAGCATTTAATAAAAATAAAAGCCAAATATTTACAGGTTGTATATGCTATAAGGATGTGCTGACACTAAAATACCCATGAAATTGAATAGGGGTTGTTCAGCTCTCTGCACTCTATTCCCTGTGTAAACCTTAGCTTGTGTGTTGAAACAATTTCAATATTATATATGACCTTTACAGAAATATTGCAGGTCCTGCTGGCAGTGATGGTCTGTGTGCTACACGACAGGCATCTAAGACACATAATGTGTGTGCATTACATGAAAATGGGCAAGCATGTGTTAGCTGTGTGTGTGTGCTCAAGTAATCTTGAAAGCTTATCTCAATATAGTTTTATTTTACTTTCTAAACAGCATTATTTCCCTGTGGGACGTCAAATACTCTTGCTACCACATTAGGTTTACCGCAGGGGAGAGGGGAATCTACACTGTGGGACAGTAACAATCCCAGACTTGGTGTTTAGATACCACTTTAGGATAAAGAGCAAAACTAAGCATGTCACAGTGGGAAAATGGTTCGTGAGAATTCTACACCCTTTAAACCCTCTGCTATATTATTTAATAGAGATGTTCCAATGGCATTTACTCCTTACTGATACCTGACCTTCCAGTACCTGCTGATACTAATCCAATACCCATGCATTAAAAAATATCTGTTTTCATTTTTGGTAAGAGCTGTGTACCTTTTACCCTGTGTAGATCTGTAAACATGAACGCATTATTTCTTATTCATCATCATCATCGTCATCATATTGCCCCAGTCCCCACAAGGTAAATTAGACTCTGCTTTTAACCCAACCAAAGTGAGCGTGCACACACACACACACACACACACACACACACACACACACAGATGGAGAACCGTGGGGATTAGGTACCTCGTTCATGGGAGGGTGGTGCTCACTCCCTGCCGCCTCGCATTTTTTACTGCCAGTTCGGTCTTCAAATGCTTTATTATATTGCTGGTGTTGAATTTGGCAACACTGGTGCCATCCCTTGAAATTGTTGTCTTGCATAACCTGCATGCTGTTTTTTTTTACTGGAGGGACTCTACAAAGTAAAAGATTTCCAAATTCCAAATGCTGCTTAATCTGTGTAAAACCACTGTTTTATCATGTAGTATTGGATCAGTGCATAGACTGGGGTATTCAGTGGTGGTACCAGTCTGTGTTCTTTTTTTAATTTTATTTGTAATTTTTTTTTTCTGGTATTGGCAGCATTTCTGATGCTGGTGCTGGTATCGACACAAATTTATTATTTAATTAGTTGAGTAAGCTGAGTTTCTTTAATGTTTGTTAGGAATACTTGTGTATCTGAATGCTATTGACCCTGGAAGCTGTAGAAGACTTCCAAGCCTGTCAGCACTCTATTCCTGACCTTCTCTTTCAGTCTATTTCAGTGTCAGTGGCCACTGGTGGCCTTTCAAACAGGGGAAGCACATTTATTGCCTAATATAAAATTTGTCCATTATTGCATTATTTTATTTATTATTATTATATTATTAAATTTTGTGTACACTGTCAAATTTAGCAAGATCCCCAAAACCCTGATTTTGACCAAATACCCTGAGATGGTTTCCTCAAAAGTCCAGCAGTACCTTTTCTTTATCACAGCACTTCCTCTCAGCCAACTCACCTTGTTATACCAGGAGAGATGAAAATGTGGGTTATTTTCCTTGACTTTTGATCTATTTTGCTGTTTTATTCTCTTCTGATAAGACAGACTATCAAACAACTTTGCCAAAATCAGACCAGCAATATCAGCATTTTCTGCCACGATGGACCGCTAACTACTGAACTTTATAATTGATGGAAGAAAAACTAAACTAAAACAAGGAGCGAACTAAAGAACACTTTTTGTTTTTATTTACAGTAGGATTTATACAAATGAAAATAATGAACTGTATCACTAAAAAAACAAACAATGAGCAACAGTTAATCTCACAACTTCACTTGGCAGATATCTGCAAGAGACTGAAGTTGAAATGCTCCGATTCTACGATAAATAAAAAAAGCTTTGCTTACCATGACATTTCCTCCAATCAGCATGCAGCAGCTCAGCATCCTGACCTGTCTATTGCCCCATTTGCTCCTAGAGAAGCTGAGCTTCTTGGAAATTGTTTTAAAGCATTTGACTAGGGCAGGGCAGTGGTATAGTGGATAGCATGTCCGCCTCTCAGCAAGAAGGTTCTAGGTTCAAGTCTCGGCCTTTAACGTTTCTGTGTGCAGTTTGTATATTCTCCTTGTGATGGCTTGGGTTTCCTCTGGGTACTCCTGTTTTCTCTGCTAATTGACTGTTCCAGATTGCCCCTAGGTCTGAGGGTCGATATGAATGGGTGTGTGGGTTAGCACTGTGATGGTCTGGTGAGCTTTTCAGGATATACCCCGCCTTTGCCCAGTGTCGGCTGAAATGATCCTCCCGTGTAGCCTTAGATTAGTTTCCTCTGGTCAGTATACAGAATCCAGTCGTTCAAGTCATTTCATGGGCACATTAAATTTTCATATTGCATAACCGGTTTTTAAAATAATGGTTTGTGTTTAATATTTATTTAATGTTGGTACACCTGCATTCTGCTAAAGCTCTTATACTTCAAATGATCAAATTCTAAATTTTCTAAATTGGTCTTTCTACATCAATTCATGATTAAAAATACTTTTTATTTATTACAAAGCATACAGTTTCATTTAATCCAAACACTGTTGACTTTATTAGTGCAATATTATATGAATACATAAATCTTTAGTGGCTAGTTGATGGCTATAATCATGACCTTTTTCTAATCTTTATTTGTCCAGTTTCTGTGAGTCTGTGCCCATTGTAGCCTCAAGCATCTGAGATGCTTAACATGGTAGTAAAAGTGCTTTATTTGAGTTATCATAGGCTTCCTGTCAACACGATCCAGTCTGACAATCCTCCTCTGATTGTGAGTTTACATGTGGTTTGCTGATTGCATGAAGGGGCAGGTGTTCCTATTAAATTGGGCAGGGTGTGTATATATTGCAGTACTGTACAAGTAGTAATATGCTGACGTGATAACTCTACCTCCCATCCCATCTGCTTTGTCCTTATTGATGAGCTGATTTGGACAGCTGCCTTTTTTAAGAAGTGCTTGGCCCAAGACTCTTGTTAGAGCTGCACTCAGCTGTCTGATCCATCTGTGTGTGGGCCTGCTTTAGTTTCGGCCTGCAGCCCCCTTAGTGGAGAGAGCTGTCAGCGAACTCTCGTGCCAGGCTCATTCGAACATTGTGCGAATCTCGGTTGGTTGAGCTTTTCAGGGGAAACGGAATGACCTCACATTTTTAGCCTTCTGGTTTTCTGGAAACATAAAAAGTCAAAGTGCAAGAGGGTGTCTTCTGTTGTCAGTTATTTAATTTTATTTAATTATAAAATATAATGCAGTATGCTTCTCCGGGCTTTGTTAGCAAGCCTTTCGTGTGTTTTTGCTTGACCATAGAGATATGGGACTTCCCACACAGGGACTTCCCATTACAGGAAATGGGACAGTACTACCAATTCTATTACTGGTAATAATTTTAATGAGCTTCTGAACTCACTGATTGCCTGGTCCTGTAATGCATGATGTGTTATTGTGCGCCATGTGATGCATATAGTGTAACATGTTGAGTGTAGTAATACAGTTATATAAGAGAAGTATCCTTGTGTTGACAGAATTGTATTTCTGTCATTCCTCAGTCTTTGGGCTCCATATAAATGTCCAGGGAATGTGGTGTTTTA
>JAQMYF010000007.1:12697870-12715457 GCA_030014195.1 Neosilurus mollespiculum
GAGTGCAGAAAGGAAGAGCTACACCACTGAGTACAAGAAAGCAGTTGTGGAGGACTCACTTACCTGTTTATTGAAATTGCTATTAATGTTAATTAAAATAAAACCTACCCCGAAAATAAGCCCTATGGTGTTTTTTGAACCGAAAAAAAATAAAATAAATAAGACAGTGTCTTATTATCGGGGAAACACGGTATATATGTTGATTGATTGATTAGACGCAAGCCTAGCGTTAATGAGAGATGTCGAAAGAGGATGACTAAACTGGTTTGAGTGGACTACAGTAACTCAGATAACCACTGTTTATAATTGTGTTAAGCAGGAAAATATCTCAGAAAGCACAGGTAGTTAATGCTTGAGGTGGATGAGCTACAACAGCAAAGGACCATATGAGGGTCCACTTTTATCCGTCAAGAACATAAAGATGAAGCTGTTAAGCCCATAGGCTCACCCAAAGTGGATAGCTGAAAGCTGGAAAAATGCAGCCTGGGCTAATGAATCTGTTTCTGCTGAGTAATGCAGAATTTGGTGCCGACAGCATGAAGTTAATGTGTAATATTTAATATGTAATATCTAATACAAAGATTTAGATGCTGCCTAAAAGCGAAGCTCCAAAAATGTACTTCTCCAGATACAATTTTTCAATTAGAATTTGTTTTGATGACATAATGTCAGGTAACCATCACGTTACGACCGTCCCCTCCCCAAAGTTTTGATATTGTCTGAAAGTGTTATGCTATTCAGAAGATTTCTTTAATGGAAATCCAAACAAAACAGTTTAAAAATAGTTTATTTTGCTGAATATGGCACATGTAATTCTGTTTACAATGTTAAAAAAAAAGGTGTATTTTATTTTATTAAAAAGGTGCATTTTCCCCCCGGGTCCATTTTCAATGTCACACCGGCATGAGAAATTTAGCCACAGGGTTCCCATGTGTACAATGGACGGACGGACAGATGTACAGAGGGAGGGGCATAATGTCCACAATACAAAAAAAACAGATCGGAGCACCATTCGAAAAAGAAATTGGTATAGTATCGAAGTGCCACATGGAGCTCCACTATGAACAAAACTAGGCTGGTGGAGGTGGAGTAATGGTGTGGGGAATGATTTCATGTCACACCTTGGGGCGCATTAATTAAAGTCACTTAACATGCCACCACCTATTTGAGTATTGTTGCTGACATTGTTCATCTTGTTATGACGGCTATTTACCCATCATCTTCTAATGACTACCTCCAGCATGATAAGCACGTGCTATAAAGCAAAGGTGTCTCAAACTGGTTTCATGAACATGACTGTGTTCTTCAGTGTCTTTCCAGTCACTGCATCTGAATCCAGTTGAACACCTTTGGGATGTGGAGGGTTGACTTACTGCAGGTTTCACTGAAAAAGAGAAATGCTCTGACATATGTTATTGTGTGTTACGTGAAGTATTTTACTGTTAAAGGACATACGGCTTCATATCAGTGTCTGAAACAGAATTTGTGCAGAATCCTGTTTAATACCTAACAGAATGTTTGCAGCTACTGCGTGGGAGCGGCATGTTGCCAATTTTCATTTAATCCAAACCGCATGCTTTCCACATGCCTATGTGGCCATACTTCGTGTATTGTGTAATTTTTTATTTATTATTAAAAATGAAACTGAATTTTAGATCTGAATTTGTTTTAAGTCCAAACAGTTAAATTTTTTTATTCTTTTTATCTTGGTATTTAAATTCAACACTCATTAAGCATGCTTGCAAAAACGTTCATTTTCCGAACAGCTTTACCCTTTATTAGAGTTGTGAGGCGGCAGGATGCGACTCTGGGTGAAGGCGGGGCACACTAAACTTGCCACCTCATTATAGGGCCAACACGCACAGCCATTCACAGATACACTCACACCTAGGGAATTTGGAATAGCCAGTTTGCCTAATATGCATGACTTTGGACTGTTGAAGGAAACCGGTAGGGATGTGAATCTAACAACAACTCAAAATTCAATTCGATTCCGATTCTTGGGGTGAAGATTCGATTCAGTATCGATTCTTGATTCAAACCGATTTTTGGTTCATAACCATTACAAACAAAGGGTGTCAATTTCACGAGTAACTACCTTCTTCTGTAAGCTAGGAACGACTCTTCTATAAGAAAGAAAGAAATGATATTACTAGACGGCTGGTTTTGTAGATGTACTGATCTGCTTTGCTCGTTCAGAGTTGATTGGGAGTTTAGTGAAGTGATGGAGTGTGCGTTGGTCAGGAGTTGGTCGTGCTGCTGCTCCGGTTCTTTTAGCTCTGGGTGATGATGTAAGATGTGGGCTCGGGGATTTGAAGTGTTCCCCAAATACTTGACTTTTATTTTGCACACCGCATGTCATGTCAAGGTCCTTCTTACCCGGAAATTGTAAAATCCGAAGTGCAAGCATTTGCCTTGAGCGACGACAGCGCTGGCTGTATTTCTTTTTCCTCATCCATGTCGAAGCTAGGATAAAAGCTAGTTCTGTACCCGCCACTCACTGGAACAATTCACGTCGGAGGCCGTGTCTGGACAAGCATGGAGAGAACATGCAGGCTCCACACAGAAATGCCCTTGCTGAGCCCGAGGCTTGAACCCAGGACCTTCTTGCTTTGAGGCAAGCAAATCAATGAATGTTATACACAACACAAGTGAGGTAGAGACTGTAGTAGTTGTATATTCCTCACAATTTTGGCTTCCCACCTGCTGATTAGTGAGGAATTAGGACTGGGTTTTCTTTTAATTAATAATCAATTTCTTATGCTTCATCATGCTTTAGTGGTCCCCAGAACGGGCTCATTTGGCCAGTGCGCTCAGTTCATAGAAGACACTGCTGACTGAGAGAGGGAATACAAGGAATGATATAGAATGGATGCTTTCTCAAGTACTTTCTTTTATAGGGATCATGAGATGGGCAAGTAGAATAAAACTTAAAATAAGAATAATGGCTCTCAAGAGACTCAAAACCTTAGGTTTAGGAGGTTTGTATGACGGCTGTGTCACAGCCATCCATGACTGGAAGTCTAATGAGCATACTTGGCCCAGCTCTAGAGGTGGGAAGGTTGGTATTCCTTTCTCCCCTGACATTTGGAGTGGCAGTCCCCAGGCGTGGGAGTCTGATAGCTCTTTTTGTGTACAGAATAAGGTAGCTGGCACTTGAAGATGCAGTGTGGTTGACCTCTGTATTCTTAGAGCCCTCAAAACCAAAGTCCAGCTGCATGCTATACAGTATTCATCACAAGTGTAAGGAAAGAAATTTGTGTGTAACCTTGTAAGCCCCATTTGCTTTTATTTATTTTTTTATTCATCTTACTTCATCGCCCACATCCACCGGAGGCAGTTGAATTGCAGTAAAGCTGTGCAATCTTCTGTTCTTCTGCCAGGAGGTTTATTGGTGTGGTGTTGCAGAGATGGCACAGAGAGACTGGCTAAGTGATTGTGTTTGGGTTGGAAGCAGCAGAGGTATGGACTGCAGTGTGGAATGTCTGCCTGGCAGAACTGCCCACTGTATCCACCTCTGCTAAGATCAACACCTGAAAACTCATCCATCAGAGAGATGCATGAGCTCTAGTCAGACAAGGTTCTTAGTTAAAGGGGACCTGTGGTGAATTAGTGTTACTAGCTATTTAAAACGATCATGTTTAACATCAGCAGTTCCTTCCATCAAGATCAGTCCATTCCTGTTTTCAAAGTGGCCACGAGTGTTATGACTAGGCATGCTCAGAGACAGTTCTGAGCTGTGCATACAACAAGCACAGAAATCACAGAAAACCTTCCCTTGTTCCTAAACCAACTGACGACAGGGGAGCCAAGTAGGCAAAACGTTGGCTGCATAAGCCATTTTGGACCTACCGTCACCCACATCTCTGGAAGCATTCTCAGAGTCACTAGAATATCACGTCTCAATGTCTCCACAAGAGATCTTAACCCCGCCCAACATCTTGACGTCACTTCCAGGGAAATGACTACTAACCACCCTCACTAGTAATCCATGGGCTGAAATGACCAGTTTTGTGCTTTTTATGATTATATTAAATTAAGTGTCTGTATCGCTTAAACATATTAGATACTCACAAATTATGCTCTTAAGGATGACCAATTCCGGTTATTTCTCCACTATACTCTCTCTAACGGATCTGCATTCTTTCAGTTTGTTTATTTCAGCCACAGCTATCACATTGTCCTGAGGTATGTTGTGCTCGGCAGTCACCAGCTTCCCCCTTAGGCTTCTAGCTTGTTAAAACAATGCCAAAGGAACACGTTTCAGGAAGTGTTTACTAAAGACTTCCTTTTTTGAATATTCACCGCATTCATGTGAATTTATGGTAAACTGATGAACGCAAGGAAAAAAAAAATTATGTACACTTATTCTATTTGGGATTTATTTGCATTTGGCGAGAGTATGTGGTATGATTGTTTGCATGGAAAAGCTGAGGTCTTACAAATGTAGGTATCGGCTATCACCTTGAATGTACTTGGGAAACCCCTTTGAAGTGTAAAGATGATGTGGATGAGGGATGACTATACATCAGTGAAAATGTGTGTGTGTGTGAGAGAGAGAGAGAGAGAGAGAGAGAGAGAGAGAGGGATGTTAAACACCACTTTATACTCCATGTGGATGTCCTGCCAGGTGCAGCCGTCAGGCCTGAGAAAAACGACAGCAGCTCGTCCTTTCGGACTGGCCTTGGAGGCCTCTTTTCATAGTTATTGCCTCTTGCACAACATTTTATATTGAAGTCTGTTGTGTTTATCATCACTTTTGTAGACCCTAAGAGTGGAATTATTTTTAATCCATTAAAGTTGCTTGAACCTAATGATCTATAACATTATGGCACTGCTGTTGTGGGTCTTTACATAATCTCTTGCATTAGCTTCATTCCAGAAAGGGTGCAATAAGTGAACAAGTAAATGCTCACATCCTTCATGTAAAATTAGTATTTTTTTAAGCTATGCCTTGTTTTCTTCTTGTTGAATAGACAGAAAATCTGAAGGTTGTTTTTTTTTTTGTGCTTTATTTTTTTTGCCACATGATTCTTCTTTCCCATCACTGTGCAGCACATCAAGGTCACTTAGGCTCTTGGGGGAAATAATGCACTCATATACTGGATAATAGGAGCACAAGGAAAACAAAAACACTAGTTTAGAAACATTTTGAAGCTATGCTACTAGTGAGATTTAACTGTATTTTAAGGAGTGTAATCTCCTCAGGGTGTGCAGGATGTTAATATGGATGTAAATCTAACATCTTTTGCTCTGTTTTTCCTCTCTTTTCGTAATGCAGAGTGCAGCAATGGAGGAGACGGTAATATGGGAACAGCACACAGTGACTCTGCACAGGGTGGGTACTAGTGCTTTTCTGTTTTTTTGTTATGTGGTTTAAGAAGATCCGAGTGATTTTGCTTAGTTTCACCATAATTTGGCTAGTTTAATAAACTGGTCAAGGGAATTATCCAGCAGCATTGATGTCTTTAATTGGGAGAATTTGCACTGAATAAAAGTAAACACTGTAAGCTTTTTTGCAGCAATATTTTCCTTTTATTTTAGTCCCTTGCATTCTAAAGTCTGTTCTCTGTATCACTGACATCACTGCCTGTCTTATCTTTATTGCCTCCTGTTTATCTCTAATCCTGTTATCATTCATTCATTCCTTTATCTTCGGGGTCTGCTCAGATTAAGGTGGGAACGAACCCTGGATGCTGCCCATTTTTAGTCATCTATTCTCCACTCTCGACAGCTTGCTTTTTTACCTTAGCTGATAAATAAAATGAATGTTTTTCTTTTATGATGTTTTATTCCTCAACAGACAACAGTAAAGAAGGGTTTTCTCTTCTCTAATTCTTAAAGGAGTTAACAAAAATGACTATTGTGCAAAAAATAAAAACATTAAAGCCCCTTGCACATTTGTCACACAAGGTGTACAACTGATTCATGACACAAAATTCCTGTGGCAGTTGTGGGTGTGTCTAACAATACTCATCTGTTGTGTAACAGAAAATGCTGCTGTAGTAGGGTGTTGTCATGGAGTTTTGAACATGTTAAAATGTTTTCGTCTCTGAGGTAATTCTCAACGTCAGGTCACTTCTGAGGTCTAGTATGTGATGACTAACAACGTCCTACAACTGTAGATGGACACATCAATTTCTTATGCTTCATGGGTCATCTGATTTACTAAGAACAGGCTGGGTTACTTACAATAGTCCTATAATCCCCTACATTAGACCTCCTTATATACCCACGTGTAACGTATGACATTTTTACGACTCATTTCACTGGCTTTCACTAGTCACCTGGTTAGGTTGAGCATGCATACATCATGTAACGTCCATATGACAATCATACATCAACTGCATGTCTCAGGAATATCAAACAATATATTTTTTGTCTTGAAACTATCATATCACTTTCAGCAACGTCCTGTTTGACACACAGGAAGCGCTCAGTTACAGGTGACTAATGAAAGCCAGTGAAAGAGAGGCGGAATTTTCTCAAGTAAGGTGAAGTGGACGACCATGGAGTTAAACTCAACAAAACTTTCACGTAATGTGATTCAAGATACAGTTGACTGACAGATGCTGCCAAGTACGGAGTTTCCCAAAATATTTTCTGTAGGAAACAACAAACATGATTTTAATTGTTACACCTTCATCAACATGGAAGAAGAGCTCATTACTGTCATATCTAACCATCCTGTGCTTTAAGACTACGCACAGAAATTTTATAAGTACAATAACTGGAAACGTAATACTTGGGTTCACGTTTCCAAAACGGTGGGCATTACCCATGAGTTTATATACGTGCAACTTTTCCCAGTTCCTAATGTACAAAAGTCTTTGTTCTATACTTGCCTTGCAATAATAATAATAATAATAATTAGCTAGTTATTGTGATATTAGCTAATTTAAAATAAGCTAATTATAGCATCATAATATTATAAGCTATAATATTTTATAAGCTATTTATTAGTGAACTAACCAGATACTGCTTGCTAATCTACACTTCAAGTATTGAACAAACTGTTGGCTGATCGTGGTTTCACTAGGAAACATTTAGAAGCAGGAAACATGAGAGGGTTACCTAGGCAACCAGAGCTGGCAACAAGCGTATTCACTCAGTGGTAAGGCAATTTGCTTGTCAATTATTGCTTCCTGTGCGTATACCCCTTTACAGACCCTACCTATTTTTCCCACGACAGACATACATTTTATGTGAATACAACTACTCTGCTTTCAAATCTGTCACAAAATCTGACGTCAGACGCTTCAGTCAAAGATCCGCAAGTCGTACAACAACAAAAATTTGCAGCTTGTTTATGAAAGACAGCATCCTTATCAACAGTTTTCTGTTGAATGAACCTGAATGACCCTGTGTTCATTACTTGTGCTGAGCCTGAGGTGTAACAGGTGTAATAAGGTATAATGGAGTGAAACACACAATTTGATTAGATTCATGCAGAGTAAAAAATGCTATGAAAGAACACAGCCAAATGTTCGAGGGCAAGTGTATACACAAGTTGCTCTTTACAAATCACTTTACAAAAAACCAGTGTGACTTATTTAAATCCCCTGGGGACACTATTACTCTGCAAGTTTTACATAAACTCTGGGACCATCACAAAACTACAACCTACACTTTTACCCCCTTACTTGCATTTCTTGCAGTGTGTTTTTACATTACTTGACCTTGATGTATATATCTGTTAAAAAAGTAATGTAGTTGTTTTTTTTTGGTGTCGAACATGACCTTATAAATACAGCATGAGATTTTACAGAAATGTGTTCTTTGGAGAAACTGATGCTAAAATAGATTGAACGGTAATACAGTTTAACAGTTTAAATCTATCCAGCTTGTTTTCAATTCGACCCATAATCATTTGGGCTCCTCTCTCCAGGCTCCAGGGTTTGGGTTTGGAATCGCCATCTCAGGCGGCAGGGACAACCCCCACTTCCAGAGCGGAGAGACGTCCATTGTCATCTCTGACATACTAAAGGGAGGGCCAGCAGAGGGCCTGTTGCAGTAAGACCTTCCACTTCTACTTGCTGTTTATTAGTCTGTCTTCTTTGTTTATAAACCTGCACTATGAGTCAAAGGTTTGTACACCTAAGTTACATTTTAAAATTAATTGTCTAGAAAACACTTTTATGAGAGAAATATTTATAGTGTAATATATATATATTTTAGTTACTAAGTATTTAGTGAAGTTATTGTCTGTGTGTGGACAACAGCTTGATGATAAATATTGCTCTGGCTATTTTTAAGAAAGGCTTCCTGAGTGAAGGTCACTTTCATTATTAAGGAGATGCAGAAGTGTGTAAAATGTCATCAGGAGCACTGTTACATTTTGGTTTGCCTTTTTGTTTTGTTGTACAGTTCCTCTGCTACTTCATAGTGTTAGTCTGTATTGTTATTCTAATGAAGAAAAGTTCTTTTATGATCATGTGTCCGGACGTTACACTGATAGTTTCTCAAATAAAGCACGCCTGACTCTAAATGTAGTCCAACTAATGCGCTCGGCTCAAAAAAACAGTGCTTTCTATTGTAATTCCATTTGAACACCACCTACGTACCAACGCACAGGCAGGTTTTTTAGATTGCTTGACATCTGTTTTTTAAGTATGTAATGACTTCGGCTTTCCGTTTTGGTGCTACTGAAGTCTAGGCACAATCAGCGTTTCTTTTTTGTTTCATTGAAAAAAAACAAAAGAACCAAACATCAGATGTTTTGGTAAAGGGGTACATGGTAAATTTGGTAAATTTGACCCGGTTCTGTCTCCAGAACCGGGTCAAATTTAATGATTCACATTTTAACCTAATGTTTTCCAAAATCTGGAAAGAATAAAAATAGCAGTCCTTGTCCAAAACATACCACATGAACACACACAACTTCTCAGACAGAATAATTCAGATACATCCAGCAAAAAAATAAAATAATAATTTTTTTTTCTGCAAAATTGGTTGCAATGTGTGGACGAAAACTGTGACGTTTTTTTGTTCCTTATGTTTTATTCCATTCTTTTGCCGAAGTATCAAATCAAAGTGCAAATAGTAGGGCCTGCAATAAAGATATTACATTAAAATTTATATCCAAAGCAGAAATTCCTGTTTTTCTTACTTTGTGGACTGAGAATCGCACATCAAGTTATGATTCCGCATTTAACCAGTGGTGTCCACGCCAGTTACATACGGAACTGACCCATTTTTCCTGTGAGGGGTGAGGTTCCAAGTTACAACGTTCACTGTACAATTGAGTGACCTTCTGAAGTGTAGTCAAGCACTAAATAATTTATTTACCAGAAACAAATGGTATGACCATACATGAATAAATTTGGTGTTGCATATGGTGTGTTACTAATAGAAGTGTATTTATGTTCATGAAGTAATTCTCTCACTGTCTTTGTAACAGTGGTTCATGAATTTATGGTTTATGAATTAAAGTTGGAATACATTAAAATTTGGGGATTGTGAATTTTTCACCCCGATGTCACACTTTGTGGTACCAGTTTCAGAGAATGACCCAATGAAATATATAATGGGTAGACAGATGATAGAATGTGTATTTGTGTTTGGGGGTGGGGAATGAGTCTGGTTCAATGCTGTACAAAATCTTGTCTGAAATATCCAGACATCCAAACCTTGCCTGTAGCTCAGTGTGAAACATAAAGAAACTTGAAGTAGGTCATGCAGTAATAACAGAAGCCACCCAAGTTACCGTCTCACAGAGTGCAATACTGGCTACCCAGAACAGAATTATTATCCTTCCAGGCTATCAAACTCTATTCATATTTTACTGTTCCTCTGGTGAAAGAAATGGAGGAAAATGAAAACATCTACTGGCTTTTGCAAAACAAACATTTTCATTTGGTTAGGATGTTACAGTCTAATGTACTTGCTTGATGCATTGCAGTATTCTCATTCTAGCAAGTGCTACTCATTCAGTTCGAACAACGTCACAGGTCCTCCATCATACCATGAGATACAAATTATAAAAGTACTTTTTTTTTTGTTTGTTTGTTTGTTTTTCTTATAAATGTACTGCAACATAAAAGATAATTTATTTTGCATATTGTTAATGCAAGATTAATGTAATTTACCACAGAGAATTTTTCCTTAACAAACTAAAATTCATTTATAGCAAAGATGCCAATAACCTTGGTGCTGATTATAAATCTCCAGCAAGCACAATATATGCAGCCACTTAATGTTTAGATATATCAAGGGAAAATGTAGGCACTAGCCAGACTCAAATAATTGACAAATATGTGCTGAAGGCGAGGTGGAAATCCCTGAATACTTCCCAATAAAGAACTCTGAGGGGACTGTTCAATTCTGTGATGTCCACCCAGCCTAAGGTGGATTATAGTTTAAGTATATACTACATGGAAACATAAGCAAACAGGATTTTTTTATTGTTTAATATTTTTTTTTAATCATGACAGACACATGTGGGCTTTGTGAGAAGCTGCATAACGCTGTGGAACTCATTTACAGATTTGAAATATACTTCATGGAAACATAAAAAAGGCAAACTAAAATCAGGTTTTAATGTTAATTTGTACATATTATAACCATGGCAGGCAGGTAAGCTCCATGCGCGTCATGTTTGCTCACCATTCTCATTCAAGTGGAATAATGGAACAAACTAAAATTAGATTTTTATGGTTTATTTCCATTTTAAAGCGTGATCATATCGCCTGCTCCATGAGTCACCATTTTGATTTAAGCATTACTCACTCTGGATAATGTCTAGTATCTCTGAGATGGCGAGTCGATGAGTTCATGCCTTTTTGTGTAGTATGTACTAATATGGTAAATGTACACTGTGAAGACATGTCTCATGTTTGAAAGGCATGATGTGCTTCATCAGAGACCATTACATTAGTTCACATTTATAGGTTTCTGGGCACCAAAACATGGCACTATACAGGCTCTGACACAGAATAGTGTCAAACTATTCTCATACAGAGAATACACATTTCACGAGAAGGTCACAAAGTGGTCGTTTCGCTTGCAAATCGTTTTTTTTTTCTTTTTTCTTTTTCTTTTTCTTTTTTTCCCGCAAGGAAACGCCACAAAGATTTTCACACAGAAAGTTTGAGACTTGCTGGCATCCAGCATATTCTGTATATCATTTGTATTTCATTCGCATTTTGTTCATGATAAAAACGGTCAAATAAAAATTGAATGGTTTGAGAACAAAAACAAGCAAAACGCAATTCACAACAGGAGATTTTATTTTTTTAAATTATTTTTTTTTTTTTGCCAAACAAAATTTTTTGCCGCAAACCAATCGCAAATTACTCGCTAGTTACTCGCAAAAAATTGTTGCGTGACCTTCTCGCGGCTTCCGTGCATATTTAGGCCACAAAATATCCCTCTTACCATTTGTACACTCATCTAAATATTAATTGTCTGTGGGATTTTTAAGCAGATTGAATGTAATATTTTTAGATGGTTATCTTGAATCAGTGCTTTAATTAAAAAATAAATAAATAAAAGGTAATACCAGATGTTGGTTTCACAAGGCCATATTGTGCATATGTGTTTCTTAGGCTTCTTTTGTTCCTCACTCTGTACCAGTCGTTCAGTTACTTCTCCGTCTCACTCAAGACTTGTATTAGTTTTAAGTAAAAATCAATAACAATTTCATGTCTAAAGCAAGATCAGAATACTTGAATGGAGTTGTTATTTCCTTTCATACCAATGCATAATACCTGTAGTCAGTTCTGTTCATGCGCCCAACTTGAAATTTCACATAAGGTTTTAGAAATATGTATGTTATTTAACGAAGCACAAACAAATGCTGATCATGCTGTGTAATGATCTCACAGGGAGAATGACAGAGTTGTGATGGTTAACTCTGTCTCCATGGATAATGTGGAACACGCGTATGCAGTGCAGCAGCTGCGGAAAAGTGGAAAGAATGCAAAAATAGTAAGTTTTTGTTTGTGTAAAGTGTGTCGTCTTGTACAGCCATTCTTTACCCTGCGTTTACACTGGGGCCATGATCTCAGATTGATTGTGGGGGGTCGTGGAATCGAATCTTGATCTTGACAAAGTCTCTGGAGATCGTGGACATCGTGACTCCACTGTAAATCCAGGGTTAGCGTGTGCTAAAACTAAAGATGCCCGACAAAAAAAAAAAAGATTTCTTTCAAATGTTGAAATTCAATGAATGCCTGAGAATTGTTCATCTCTTTCTCTCTCCCGCTCAGACCATCAGACGAAAAAGGAAGGTTCAGGTCCCATCAGGGCGTCACGGAGAACGAGAAACGATGTCTGAGCATGATGAAGACGACGACAGCTATGAAGACGAGATCTATGAAGTGCGCAGTGGACGGAGTGGATATGGTGGGGGCGGGGCCTCCGGTCGACGCAGTGCTAGAGGAGAGCGACAAGGCACAAGAAGGGAGCGGGACCGAGAGCGAAGCGCCTCCAGAGACCGGAGTGTGTCTCCACGTTCTGAGCGCCACTCTGTCTCTTCTAACCTGGCTTCCCGTCCAGCCAAGGTCACACTTGTCAAGTCTCGAAAGAATGAAGGTTAGCTTCACAACGTCAGACTCCTATTTTATTGTATTTGGACCTCATACTAAACAGTGAAGTATGTTGTTAGAGACTAACTAAAAGGAATCCACAGATAAACAAATAATTGTTACTAAATAAACATACTAACATGGCGTGCATGCGTGTTCCTGCTTTTCACTCTCATAAGCAGAATATGGCCTTCGCCTGGCCAGCCACATCTTTGTGAAGGATATCTCTCCTGAGAGTCTGGCTGCCAGAGACGGCAACATCCAGGAGGGGGATGTAGTGCTGAAGGTGAGCGAGCATGACAGCTAGAAATGAGCACTGTGGTAAAATCGGATGAGACAAGGATTGAGATCGCCAGTTGAAGAGAGCATGACATGTTAGAGGGTTTTTTAAGGTTCTGAGAGTAAGGATGTATTTTGATGCTTTTACGTGAACGGCAAGAAAATTTCTATCCTGTGTGCAGACTTAAGTATTCTTTGTTATAATTTGTGTACGATGTCTTGAACATTACCAAGCAAGGTTGAATATACAACCTAAGGCCAGAACCATATTTCAGAAAATTTTAGAACAGAGTGTTTATTGATATTGAATAATAAAGCAACCTTGGTCTGCAATTTTCCTTCACCCTAATATTCTAACCATTATTTTTATGATTTGTTTTGTTTGTGTGTTTGTTTTTGCATTTCTTGTAATATGACATGTTTGTATAAGATCACCATTATTTTTAGTCTGAGGAACATTGGGTTTACCAGCTTTTAAGAAATTAAAGTGTGGGATTGTTTATTCTTAGTTTAGTGCATGTTGTGTAATATTTGAAGTTCTCCTCACATTCTCTCAATGGTAGCTCCAGTGTAATGACTGCTCAGAGGGAAAAACTCTAGGCCTTTCCTAGGTAATGATGCTGGCTATAAAGAAGGAGGTGCTTTCATGTAGTAGTCAATGTTCAGGTGTTATGCAGCAACATGATGCATCATTTTTGCAGCAGCTTTTTCATAATCCCCCTGTAACAATTGTTATGGGTATGCTGGAGTACACAGAGAATGGTGCATCCATTTCTTTACCATAATCCATGCCGCTGTCCCTGTTTGCATCTTAGGATTTGAAAATAACTAGCAGTAACCAACTTCATTAAAATTAATGATTATAACAGTGAGTGAGTGCCACCTGCTTAATTGGAGTATGTGCAGAACAAAAGGTCTCCTAACTCCTCTGCACCTCCTCTTATTGCACAGATAAATGGCACAGTGACTGAGAACCTCTCCCTGATAGATGCTAAGAAGTTGATTGAAAGGTCAAAGGGCAAGTTGAAGATGGTCGTACAGAGAGATGAAAGAGCTACGCTGCTCAACATCCCTGATTTGGATGACAGCATCCCCTCAGCCAATGCTTCCGATAGAGATGGTTAGTACTGCTGTTTCTAAGTATGATTTTTAGTTTACAGCATTTAATGTCTTGAAATGATTGTATGAGTTTTTTTTCTGTGAAACCTAATGTGCTTGTGGTCTCTGGTGACAGATATTTCAGACATCCACTCTGTAGCATCTGATAACTCAAACCGATCACATGACAAGAAGAAGAGCAGCCGCTCTCGCTCCCCAGACCGGCGCTCTGAGCCCTCAGACCATTCCAGACATTCCCCTCCTCAGATCAGCAACGGCAGGTCTGTGCTGTATCTCAGTCTCTTCCTTTCCACCATTTTCTATCCTTCCTGCCTCTGTTTCATATGGCAAGAATGTCAGCGTTTGATTTAATCATTTTGTATCAATAATTCAAAAAATCATTTTATATTCAATAAGTTTATCTTTATTCATTTATTTATTATTATTGTTTTTAATAAACACAAATCCTAATTTATGAATATTTATAATCAGAGCCATGCGACTCTTGGTGCACAGAAATCGTCCACTGTAAGTGAATCAATGTGGATTGAAAGCATCCCAACAGATATTTAACTCAAGCACTACCGACTAATTTCACTTTATCATTTGGAGCACTGATGCTATTGCATGGTAGTGTGTATTGATCAGACTAACCTAACTGTGAGCTGATGAACCATTTCTGTTCATTTAAATTTTTATGATATATGGTCCTAAATAAAATATTTCCAAGTGGGACAGGCGTGGGAAGATTTAAGTATTTCCACGCATATGCTCTTTGATATTTGCTTTTTAGCCTGCTTCTACTCTTCCAGTTTATCATAAGAGGGAGTGTGTGTTTTAAAGTGTTGTGGCAGTTTCTATCCTTCTTTCCCCACTCTCCCTCCCTCTCCTTTTTGCTCTCTCACCCCTTCTTTTCAAGGAAGGATATTTTCAGCTTATCAGTGGTCATGTGTATGTCCTTTAGAAATCTTAGAGATTCTATTTTACACACCCAGGAGATAAATGTTAATGCAATAGAATGATAACATTATTATTAGCGGAGCTCCAAAGCACCGCACTTATGCATATGTCGTAAAGCCATGAGCTGAATTTTTTGTTCTGTCCGTTCTCACGTGCCCACACAGGCAACCGAATTAATAAAGAAAATGTTGGGAAAAATATATCAATTGCATGTGCAGCCGCCGTCCGAACTGAGCGCACTTGCACTTCGCAGCATATTTTAAGCTCTAGTTTTAGGCAGTACCTAAGTATTTCTTTTAATAACACCAACAAGACAGATGTCCCAGTGGTATCAGTGCTCATATGTTTTTATGGCAGAAACTGAAATTTAGTTCTTCAGTGAGACAGCAGTGAAAAGCTTTGTCTCTAAACAAACCAAAGGTCACATTTTCTCCAATTTGATCAACATGCTTTAGTGGTGAGAGTTTTTCCCCCACTTTCTTTTGTATGAAGTATATGAAGATTTTCTAAGTCACTTAATCCTCATTAGTGTTGCAGGAAGGCTGGGGCTCATCCCAGCCAACTCTGGGCGAAGGCAAGGTACACTCTGAACTGCTCGCCAGACCATCGCAGGGCCAGCACTTACTGGCCCTGCGATGGTTTACATTCACACCTAGGGGTTATTTGAAAATAAGCCAATTAGCCTACTGCGCATGTTTTTGGATGGTTGGAAGAAACCGGATCCCCGAAGGAAATCCACGCAAGCATGGGGAGAACATGCAAATTCCACACAAAACGCCCTAGCCTGGGAATCGAACCCGGGACCTTTTTGCTGTGAAGCAGACGTTCTAACCACTGCGCCACCGTGCTGCCCTTAAACATAAATTCACAATCAATTGTTCTTAAGTTACTCAAACATGACGAGTCTGCTGTCTTTTTCTCATCCAGGATTTACTTGTATTCCAAATAAAGCCCAAAGCCACGGAATCATAATGGCAATATTCATTGTATTAAAAAAAAAAATAAATAAATAAATAAAAACCTTAGAATGGTGGTCATCACTACACCTACAGAACAGCATTTAGTTGTTTGCAGACTTGTTTGTTTAAATAGTGCACGATTATACTTAATGTCAGAATAATGCCCTTTTATCACTGAGCCACACTAATTGCTGGGAAGAATATTCATCAGCATCATGAATTAAACAGGACCACATGTGGAGTCTGCCTGCATTAAGACAGGAAAAGGGAGAAAAGGAGAGATGGTGGTGCATTTTATTTTTATTTTTTTTATTGGGCACTCTATAAATACTGCTCTCCCTGTGGCCACGATGACATTAAAGGTCATCAAGAATGATGAGGTCAAAGGTCAATAAAGAATGATCACCCTCTGGTTCTCTGTGGCCATGTGCTGATTTTTCAAGGTCCATTTTCTCATTTAGTACTCAGGACCAGTGCACACACTACACCTGGAGAGTCTCTCTCTCTCGTCGTTCGCCTGTCATCCTCCATATCCTCAATCACTCCAGATCAGATGGGCTGGGCTAAATATAGTCCAGCAAAGGAGCAGCAAAACACAGCTGTGACCTTCAAGACTACCTAACTGCTGTAGCCAGGCATTGTCTCTCTCGCGCTCTCTGTCCCCATCGCTCTCTGTCCTCCTCGCTCTCTCTCTCTTTCCCTGTCTGTCTCTCTCTCTCTGTCTGTCAATGTTTCTCTGTGTGTGTCTCTCTCTCTCTCTCTCTCTTTCTTACAGCAGTTGGTCTTTCACAGTAAACAGTGTTTTATTGTGTGTGTGCTCTGTGTAGATAGTGAGGGAATGGCATGTGTTTTTATGGTCTGCCATTCAGGCCAGAAGGCATGCATTAATCCTTAAATGTGCTTAGTGGAAGTTTCACACCCTATGTTTCTTTACTGCACATACAGCAGTGCTTATTAATATAGACATATGTTAGATATATATGCTTTTTTAATCTTTATGGTGTTTGGTATTTGTAGAAGACATTTACTTTGATATACTGGAACTAAGTACTTTAAGTACATCCAAGTACATCTGGGTCCTAACTCGGAATGTTGTCTGTGTTTGCAGTCACAGGAGTCGTGATGAGGAGCGTATCTCGAAGCCACTCCCCTTGCCTGCTAAAATGGTGGAGGAGACGCATAAAGCACTAGAACAGACTGGGACCAGAGAGGAGAAACAGCTCCCCCCTCTGCCAGGTCAGAGTTCAGATTAGTATCCTGACCCACCTGTCACCGGCATGCTTGTTGCAGTAAAATATAGATTAGTTTATATAATAAAGTTTATATGAATGCAAAATGCTGGAGATAAATACAGTAGGATTTTTTGGTTTTGACACCCTTCCTGTCTGTAGACTTGACCTTGTGTCACTTTTAGCAGGGAAGCCACCTTGTTAGGTTTTGTCTAGCCTGAACTTATTCATACCCTTGGCAAATTTTGACTTTGTTATTTGTAATCAACCAGTAAGGTTTTTGGGTTTTTTTTTTTTTTTCTTTTTTTTTTTTTCACCTGTCGAGTTGATTAAAACAGCTCCTCCCAATGAATCA
The DNA here is from genome assembly GCA_030014195.1 of Neosilurus mollespiculum. NCBI lineage: Eukaryota > Metazoa > Chordata > Actinopteri > Siluriformes > Plotosidae > Neosilurus > Neosilurus mollespiculum. Next base: position 12,715,278 of record JAQMYF010000007.1, read on the forward strand.
GGGTAATTAGGATGCTTTAGAACATCTCATCTCATCTTCTTCCGCTTATCCGGGCCCGGGTCGCGGAGGCAGCAGTCTAAGCAGGGATGCCCAGACTTCCCTTACCCCAGACACTTCCTCCAGCTCTTCCGGGGGGACCCCGAGGCGTTCCCAGGCCAGCCGAGAGACATAGTCTCTCCA
>JAQMYF010000007.1:12732864-12743175 GCA_030014195.1 Neosilurus mollespiculum
TATATGTATATATATATGTATGTATATATGTATATATATATGTATGTATATATGTATATATATATGTATGTATATATATATATATATGTATGTATATATATATATATATGTATGTATGTATGTATGTATATATATATATATATATGTATATATATATAATTATTTTAATTATTATTATTTTTAATCATACTTTTATAGCTTTTGTTTTCAGTTTATTTGGGTTGAGAGTGTGATATAGACGAATGTATGACAATACACACATTTACACCCAAGTTAATCCTGGTGTCTATGTAGGAAATGATGTATGTCATCGTTTGGGGTGAAAACAGTCCCCAGGTACCCTGCTCTGACTTTGAGAACCACTGATTTAAAGATTAAACATGGTGGCGATGGCTGTCTACAGATTTGTATTGTTTTTGTTTACCTTCTGATTTTTCTGCAGGTGACCCCACTTGCTGGCAGAATAAATCCCTCCCAGGGGACCCCAATTACCTGGTGGGTGCAAACTGTGTGTCTGTACTCATTGACCACTTCTGAAGAGGGCGACAGCTGGTCTGTTACTGAAAGGCATGTGACCGTGGAGAACATTCAGAAACTCTTTTCCTCCCTTTTCCCTTCTCTCCTCTTCACTGCTCCCCTCTACAAAGAAGTTTTTTTTTTTCCTTTCTTGTTTTGTGGACCGTTGTAAGACCGAGTTTATTTGTTCTTCTTATTGTTCTTATTCTTTATTTGTTCTTCTTATTGTTCTTATTCTTTATTTGTTCTTCTTATTGTTCTTGTTTTGGTGCTTGAAGGATTGCCAAATATGAAAGGGATTTAATAAAAGTTTATTGAATGAAAAGAATGCATGACCGTTACCACAGACGGACTGAAATAATCCTTTTTGTCTAAATTCATCATTCATTCATTTTTCTGAACCGCTTAATCCTAATTAGGGTCGCGGGGAGGCTGGCACCCATCTCAGCCGACTCTGGGCGAGGGCGGGGTACACCCTGGACAGCTCTTTGTCTAAATTATTACCAAAAAAAGGAATTGAATTTGAATAAAGAAAATTAATTTGTTTTTACATATTGCAGTTCTGCACTCATGCTCACAAACAAAAATCCAGTTCAAGCCTATCATTTTTGGTTTGTGAAGTCTGTGGTCATGCGTGTTTTGCTGTAGTGGGTGTACATGAGGACTGCTGTGGATCTGCATAACTCTGAGCCTGGTATCTGGGGACTTGAATGAAGGACGTTAAAAGGTTATGAAGATGTGTCTCTAAAGGACGAAAAAATTTCCTGTTCATTGCTGATGAACTAACTTGACTAACACGGGCGTAAAATGGGCTCAACATTTCGAACAGACCTTTTCTAGTAGATGAACACACTGGCAAAACTCCTGCTGTCTAGAGATCTATGCATGTGCTACGACTCAGGTCCACACGCCTGCTACTACATTCAGAACACCAACTTCCCCATCGTTACACTGCAATCAGTGATGCCTTACCTGCATATTAACATTAATTTAACGAAACCACATGCAAACCTTATGTTTAAGTTGTTGGGTGAATTTCTGAAGGATTTTTCAATTCTGTCACTCTTTGAAACCCATTATGGTAGTGGATTGGATTTAGCACATCACTGATTGAGGCTGATGAACAGTATGCTTTATTTTACTGCTATGCATATGAAGTCAAAAGGTATACAACACTAGGATATGTTTCAATTATAGCTGTATATACTGCTAGCACATGGCCTTGGTTCGCTGTAAATGAACTTTTGTACATTTTTTGTTATTTTGTATTTAAAAGAAAAAAAAACAGATGGGGAAAAATTCTTTAAAAAAAATAGTAAAAAGGGAAAAAAACACTACATTGGTTATGTTTGTATTACACTAATACCCCTGAGCCTTGGAACTAAAGTTAGAAGTAATGAAATATATAAAATGTATGTTTAAAAAAAAAAAAAACTTTTCTACCATCATATACATAAATCTGTACTCAGTCATTTTTAACAGTAAGAACGCAACCTTTTTATTCTTATTTACAGAATAGGAAATTGCTCGGTTTCAATAATTTAATGACTCTGTACTTAAGAAGGGGCCACAATGATGAGCGCTCCTGTACTTTGTGATACTGGATGCTGTATTGTGTGCCCTGAAATGTATTTTTGTACTAGTAAATGATTTAATAAGGCACATAAGTACTCTCTTTTTTTCTTTTGATATAAAACAGCTTCTACCCAATCCGAACTCCTTTTCTTTATGAGGCTGACAGATTTATTTAAATTTTTTTTTTTCTGCACATTTCTAAATATACCACTGTATTAAATAAATTCATTTTTAAAGTAATGTCACATGTTTTTAGTGTCAGCACTGTAAGTAACTGGTGAACAATTGGTGTTTATCCAGTGTGACAAAAAGGAACAAAGGTTAGCTTGATGCTATCTCTCGGGGTAACGACCTTCAGCGGTGGATAACAAGCACGAGCTCCAGTAAAGCTGATAAGTACTTATTCACAGAAAAGGGCTGCATTAGAAAGTCTGCAGGCTTCATTCCTCGTGTCGGCCTTTGCCCTACTTACACAGACTGCGTCATTATTACAGCTGTGACTGGGGGGTGGGGTTGGGTCTCTAGGATGTCGACTTTCTTCGTCGCAACACTCAAAGCAACTTAGAGTAATAAAGTACATTTATTATTTATAAAACAATGTACATTATCCAAACAATCATGCTACACGTTATTAATCCTTATCAAAGCATATGCTGATTTTTACTGAATAAATCAATGCATATTAAACTGGCAAATATTTCCTCCCCAAGTATCGTTCCTGAGAATAGTGTACAACTATTGTTTTTCATAAGGCCACTCAAAATACACCTTCAGTTTTAGAGTTGCCACAATGAGAAATGTGGTTATATCATTTAATACAACTAGGTCTATCGAGAGAGATCCTCCTTCTTCACCTCTATCGGGGTGAAATATTAACCTGATTAATAAAAGCTTTTTATACTGGCTTCACATTGCATCAATGTCAGCTAATCACATGACTGATGATGCATGAAATGGAATCGCACATTAAATGGAAAACAGACATATAGAAAGATGTCAATGTCTCACTTTCTCGCCTCAGTTTCTGACATTTCTGAGGAGCGATCCGATTTCAGCTTGAGGAAGACAGTGAAGACTCCGGAGCACGTAAACAGCAAACTAAAAGGACCAGACTGAACCAGTTTAAGCCAGAATATGAAGTCAAAGCTGATGAGGATGATGCTGGTTGGTACCTTGCAGTATTTCATGACGAAATTGTATCATGTCTGGTGAATGATCAGATAATATGAAATCAGCTCCTGTCCCTCCGTCGTATCAGAGTGAGTCAGGGCTACCTAAAGCTTGTAGACAAGGGCTTTAATCCTCATCATATATCAACATGCCTGTAGGTAGGTAAAGTCTGCTGGGCTTTTATGCTAGCTTATTCCTGTTCTTGAAGCATGAAGCAACTAGTTCAACTCCTCCTGGATGGGATGCTAGTCCATTGCAGGTTTCCTTTCCAGTAATTTTTTTTTTTTTACTGGTACCCATTTTTACTACTTGCTCAGGGGTCTCAGAACAGTTCGGGGTCTAAAAGGGATATGAACCCAGCACCGTAACCCCTACACTACTGGCCCCAATCCTGCCTATAGCCCAACCTTTAACCCACAGGCTAGTCTATGCTAACCACATCATTATGGAGTTATGATCTAAAACTTGCTTTCTACCTAAAAGTGGACAGAATGGCACCCGAGGTCAAATCTTTTTGCCTGCAGCATATCACTGGCAGGCTCCAACGAAACCAGATCAAAGTGACGCTACACAAAAACAATGGATTCCGTCTGTTAACAAAGTCTGCCCTGGTTGTTTTAACGACTCTTCTCCATGTTCAATGATGCTCAGGAGATGCAAGGTCCAGACAGCTAGTCATACCGACCCCATTCACCTGCTGTTTAAAAAAAGGAAAAAAAAAAAAAAGGGAAAAAGGCACTACACTGCCAACCAACATCCTTTGAAGGCCTCATGAAATGTTTATCTTCATCAGGATTTATATTTGCTGTCCTTTCATACATTTCACAGGTTGTTACCGTAATTGATGACAGCACAGCTATGATCACTACAACGTGTAAACAACACGTATCTCCCTCACAGATTCTTGCCAGATTTATGTTCACACGTCATCACCTGAAACATCCCAAGGTTTCCGAGCACCGGAGGCACCGTTTTATTTATTTTTTTAACTCTGCCCAGTCAGTCTTGAGATTTTTATGTGGTAAAACTGTCATTTCATATACACACACACACACACACACACACATGATTATAATCAGACAGAAAGCAATATAATTTCTTGTGGTATCTCTTTTAAATGTACTCATTCCCAGACTTAAAGTTTGAGGTCCCCTGCAATCACTGAATTATAAATTTCCTGAGTAAGGGTAACGTATTTCTTTTCGACTAGATCAAGGAAGTAGAGCGGGTCACGAATGAGTGCTGGATCAAAGCCCTCCTCCACAAGCTTCACCTTTTTCATCTTGAAAGTACCAGTGAGCTCCAGAGAACTCTGAAAGAGAAGAGTGCTTTGATAAATAAAAGTTTGATATAAAGAAAGACTGAAAGGTATGTAAATCAGCAGTACTGGGTTATAAACATGACTTACCTGAATGCGGATGAAACACGGTCGGGCGTAACCTGGCAGGTAGTTAGTTACAACTCTACATGTGTCAGTGCCATCAAACGCTCTCCCTTCTTTTAACACAACAGCTGCCATGCCAATCCTTCCCTCATGCCCTTAAGGTGAAATTTTAAAAATAATAAAAATCATCATCATTGAATATGCAAACAGATTTTAATAACATGGGAATGAACAAAGAGCTGAACAGTTCAGGGTAGTCTGCTACTCCAACTCTCCATTCGCCACTCACAATTTTATTTAGTGTGTTTAAGGTGTGTTTCTTCCTGAAAGCCAACATGTTCAGCTATTAAACACAGTTGGTTTGTTTCATGTTATGATATGAAGAAAAAAGGTGAATATATTTAAAGTGTGGTGATTCCATGACCGGGTTGTAGATTCTACCTTTGACGGTGACCCCATAGACGTTTGCCTCCTCAATGCAGTCCACCATAGTGAGAATATCCGATACTTCAGTCGTGGCTACATTTTCACCTTTCCATCTGTAAATTCCACCAGACTGAGTCAATTCCACACACTTCAGATTATTTATGATTATTACACACAGCCTGCATTGCTGTTAAATTACTTGGGCTCTAGTGTTGTTTTCTCTTCATAAACCAAACTCGTGAGTACCTGTAAGTGTCTCCAACCCGATCATGAAAGTAGACAAAGTTTTCATGGTCGATTTTCATCAAGTCGCCACTGTTGAAATAGAGATCGCCTTTAAAGAACACATCTCGGAGTCTTTTCTTTTCCGTCTGCTCCTTGTTTCCAGCGTAACCGCTAAACGGAGACTTTGGGGTGATTTTCCCAACCAGCAGTCCAGGCTCACCTGCAGGATCATTTTTATCCTTATATTAAATCTTAAAGGATGATGTTTACATTGATGTGTACAGGGTATGAAATCATTCCTGATGAACTGAGCAGGCGGTGACGAACCTGGAGCTGCTGGTACACAAAATCCATCTGCGTTCCTTACAGGTTCCTCTTTCTCAACATCAAACTTGATCAGGGCACAGGGGAAGAATCGCTAGAAGACACAGTAGGAAATGATCTTATTTCACAATGTTCTTCACTGTGCATCCTTTACATGGTGTTTGAGATAAAACAGCCATACCTTGTGGAGGAAGTTAACCCGGCCTACCACGCCAACCTTTGAAGTGTAGTTAAGAAACCCAATGTTTCCCTCTGTGGCACCGTAGACCTCCCTGATGTAAATATTCCCAAAGCGATTCAGAAATTCATTCCACACATCCACTCGTAGACCGTTACCGATAGCAATCCTCACTTTGTGATCTCGGTCATTCTCTCTCTATAGGAAAGTGGAGAGTGGGGAGGACAGCAGAAAAAATCATTGGGACTCTAAATGGAATAAAATTGGGATAAAAGTTATCTAAGTCATTGCTATCATTTCAGATATTTCATCTTACTTTAGATGTCAGACTTTGCCATGGGGGTTATATACACAGCTTGCAATCATACCTCAGTATACACAGAACATACAGTACTATATTATATAAAGACATAATGCTGACCCTTGGTGTATTGCAGAGGTAACGCACTGTTTCTCCAATGTACTGCATCACTGTAACATTATACCTCCTGCAGTCATCCCAGAACTGAGAGGCAGAAAATTTTCTCCGTAGAACAAAAGAATTCCCTAAAATCAGGACAGGAAATGCAAAGAATGTACAAGTTATAGGCTGATACCTTAATTAACTAAGAAATCAGACAATATAGGGCGGCACTTCTCATTGTTAGGCGACAGTGCTAACCATGGAGTCACTGCACCAGCACATTCCTTAAATCTCACAGAATGCACCATATCAGCCATTACAATTCTTCCTGGTTACGTTTTATCTTTATAACACGTTTATCTGTTTATTAAACTGAGATTATGTACCACGCAAGTCACAGTCTAAGATGTAACTAGATAAACAACATTGAATTAAAACAATATAAATATGTGATTTACGCTGTAAAAACGAACATGCCATCTCACCAGTTAACAAATTAAACATATAAAAAAAAAATAAGGCAGTATGTGGTAGAAAGACGTACCTCTCTCAATGCAGCCTGTGAATCCAATGAGGAATCCGGCACTGTGGTACAGAGGCAGGTTGATGTAAAACACATCATCAGATGTGACTCCAGAAACACACTGGATGAATGAAGCAGCCCAAATTCTCTCATGAGTCACTGCGGCGGCTTTCGGCAGACCTATAGCCAAAGCAAGACAAATTCAATATGCACACACGCACATGTTCTAACTTTGCTCTGATTGTTTGTTTGTCCTGACCACACCAGTGTACAGATTTTCGCCAAACTTGGTGGGGACACTACCTTAGTTAAGTACAAGAGATGATTTGATTTTGGAATGTCTAGGTCGAAGGTCAAGGTCAGAGCAATGTCACAAAATTTGGAAATCGAGCACTTATAAATTTGAAACAAGTGCCAATAGACACTGTGCTACTGTAAAACATTATTAGTAAAATATATATGGGCTTTGATAAGAGACAATTAACTTTGACCTTGAGTGGCCTTCAAAAGGACAAACATCTTGAATCATCTACAGAATATGAGAAGATGAGAATATGGGTAATTAAAAACCAAGTAACCATATAAGGCCTGTATACTACATTATCCCACTGGAGGGTGAAGGTACATTGCACTCTGAGTGTCCCTTTAGTCTAAGATTAAGATGTGGTGACTGTGCACACCAGGACATATGATTTCTATAAACATCATTAAGGCTTGGAGAGCTGTCTAGGGTGTACTCTGCCCTCGCCCAGAGATGGCCGAGATGGGCGCCAGCTTCCCTGCGACCCTAAGTAGGATTAATCAGTTCAGAAAATAAATGAATCCCCAAATACGCATGCGCAGCAGTTCGAAAAGAGGCGGGCGGCAGCATCGCATGTCACGGAGGGGGCGTGTGCTTGCTTGCGCCCCTCCCTGGTCGGTGGTGGTCGTGTGATAGGGAAGGCAAAAGTTCATGGGTGGGAATTGGAAACGACTAAATTAGGGAGAAAAATGGGGAATCCTAAAAAAAAGAAAGAAAGAGAGAAAATGAATGAATGAATGATACCATTCAATGAGTCCTCGTACTCTGTGCTGGAGCACCTGTGGAGTTATTTTGGAAGAGACCACTAACATCATAACAGAATGTTTTTAAAGAATTTTTTAAATGATAAACAAGATTATTCAGTGTAACTTTTTATTGTTTTAAAGTGACCCTTACTTTTAAGAAGACAAGTGGAGTCAAACCATGTCCAAATGTCTTACACACAAGGGCGTAACCATAGTTTAGACATTTTGCTGGTCCAAATGAGAACTTTCCCCTAGAAAGAAGTGCATTTTCCCCAATTCTTTTATATTATTATATGAAAATTATATTGTGATATGAATCACAATATTGTGCAGTGGACTTTTAAGTTAATTCCAAGTTTATTTGTATTTATTTGATTTGTCTCAAAATTAATGTGATATTTTACAATCCTCCTACTCTCATCCTCCTCCCGTTCTCATTAGGTCTGTAACTGTGCGTGTGCAAGAGGGGTGCATTGATTTACACAAACTTAGTTCACCTCGGAGGCGGAAGCAGATAGCCTACCTTATAGTTTTATTAGGCTATATCTTTACTCTAGCTTTGCTGAGTGAACCGAGTCACTTCAACACGATGCATATTTTCATATTTATTTAAAAACTTGTGCACTCATGTTGGCAACAGCACTATTATTTAGGTATTCATATTTAGGTATAAATCATAGGAGACGGATCCGATCCGTTAAAAGTCAAGGCTCATAAAAGTGGTTCATATGTCACATATTAATATATATTATTGGGGGGCAGATTTGTATTTTCCCAATATTGGGGGGGACGTGTCCCCCCCTCCAAAGAATACATGGTTACGCCCATGCTTACATAGCATAACACAGTCACTGCTCTTCCTTCCTTCATTGATCACCATTCTGTATAGTAACAATTTAATAACATTAGAAAATGCGTCCTCAGTATTTCATGAGGTTTGCTGAGTGTTTACAGTAAATCCAGTACTGTCCAAAAGCCTGTAATTTCTGTGTAGTCTGTTACCAGTGGTTCCAGATGTGTAGATGTACAGCGCTGTGCTGCGGATTGTAACGTTGGCCCTGAGTGATGAAGACAGCGCTTCATCAGATGCCTCAGTGATGGCCTGAGAGATGCCCTTAATTCCATCTGTGCTGCATGTATCAGAGAGGACGTACACACTGATGCTGTTCTCTTTCAGAGCAGGCAGAATTTCTTCAACAGCACCGCGCAGCTCTGCAGGAAAACATTCAACTCATCAGTTCAACTGTACTGCATACAAATAAAGCCTCAGGGTCACACACTCCTCAGTGTGAATAATCAGAGAGTGTCTAGCCCTATAATAGAGCCAGATAAACTACAGAAAGCCTTTTGCAAGCTTTTACTGTCAACTCCAGAACTATTGAAACTCTTCTTTAAAATGATCCCTGTAGCCTGAATACCAAATGCAATTATTTAATTCAAACTTATTTGGAACATATTGTACAAGGGCACAATACAGTCCAGAAGGTATTAGCACCCCACATAATATGTGTAACAGCACCTGCAATGTTTTAAGGTTGGAAGCACTAAAAGATGCTTTGTCCGTGTGAACGGGCTCTATTCCTTTCACTCAACGAGAAAAAGGAAAGAAACAGAGAAAGAAAGAAGGAAAGGATTATTTCTAAAATTACTCTACTTGTATTTCATTGCAGAAGTGATGACTAAGCTAATCCCTGTTCTGTCGGGTTAACTGCATTTCCTTTAGTAGTATACAGCCACAGATCCATTTCAGGCTGGTTTTAAATGCAATATAAACTGAAAATTATTTACAAATAATTGCTTTTGGTTTTAATTCCAACATACTATTGCAACTTTACCATGAGGTTCCTCAAATCAGAAAAGGTTGTGAAACTTTTGCCCAATAATACTTTGACAGTTCAAGTTTGCAGCCTCATGATCCAAATGGTGTAGTTTACAGTGGATTTCCTGCTTTTTCCAAGAACGCATCTACATCATTTCGCTTAATATACAGAAGGAACTCATGGTCAAAAGAAATTTGAGGCAGACAGCTGATGTGTCCTCCACCTGCCAAATATCATCTGCTCAGATTTTAGTTTCATTATGTTTATTAGATAACATGATTATTATAACTGGTTATATGTCATGTAGAGGTCTGTTTTTTGCCTCATGTGATGGGGTGACTGAAGAATTCCACATGATTTTATGTGGACAGCCTCATATTTGATCAGTCAGTAATTACTTCTGGTGACAAAAATCTATTAAAAAAAACAAAAAAAAACAAACAAGCAATATTTTTTTACCATTTATGCTGCATTTAAAAACTGTAAGGGATCCATATTTATAAAGATAATAATAATAATAATGGAAACTTGTATGAAAAACAATGGACTCTTCTTTCTGTTGCGGTCAGGGAAACGTTCCTTGAAAGCAAACACTGAGCGAATGAGGAGGAGCTTCTTCCCGCAGGCCGTTCGGGCCCTGAATCAGAACACTGGTACCTGGACTTTGTAGACTCTACCCTACACATAAACATTCATTCCACCTCAGCTTATGGTTGCACA
>JAQMYF010000007.1:12747252-12760079 GCA_030014195.1 Neosilurus mollespiculum
ATAATAATAATAATAATAATACATTTTATTTGTGGGCACCTTTCTTGACACTCAAGGTCACCTTACAAGATAAAACAAGAACAAATCAATAAATACACTCAAATAAAAAGAGGCATAAAACAACATGATCAGAAACAGTGTGAATCTATATCAACCAAGTCCAGGCGAAGGCAGGGTACACCCTGAACAGCCTACCAGACCATTACATACATACAAAACCATTCACACTCATTGCTTTTGGATGTGGGAAGAAACTGGAGTACTCGGAGGAAACCTCACACATGCACACTCCATACAAAAATGCCAGAGCTTGGGACTCAAGCCCAGGACCGTCTTACTGTGAGGTAGACGTGCTAAACACGTTTAAAAATAAATCTATAAAATTATTATTCTTATATATGAATAAAATGGTACAAAATAATCCCTTCACAGTCCCATTACTTGTAGTAATGTTATAATTGAGAATGGCATCAGGAAGTACAAGAATTATTAATGGTCTAAAACAACGGAGATTCTTCTTCAATCTGGCAACCACAGTGTTCGACTTAAACTTGGAATGTGTGGTGTGTGTGTGTGTGTGTGTGTGTGTGTGTGTAATGGAATGTACATGCCTGTGCTATAGTCCAAAGGAACAGTTATACATACATTTCATACTTCTGTATATACGACTGCTCCTTTAGTCCAGTCAGACTGTGAGAAGTATAATGTGTGCAACAAAACACTGACTAAAGTTATTTAAATATATTTTATCATAATAAAACAGCATAGTGAATGCACTGCATATGTTTCCTGGCATATGACCAGCAGAAGGTATTTCAGAATATCAGACATTTTAGTGTGATTTTTAAACTTTAATTCACAAAAGTCAGTACAAAAACATGTTTAAGAAACCCTGACGATCACCACATCAATATTCAGTCAATTCACAGTGCAACTGGCTAACATGTACACAGAGGCAGACACACACACAATAAATAAAAACGATCGGCACGTACAGCATTTTATTTCTGAGTCACAGACCCTGGGCTGTCAAACCCACTGTCCTGTTGACACGTTTTGAATTGTGACAGTAAATTCTTCGGACATGCTTTACGGATCACCTCATCCTCGGTGCCTGGGACTGGCTCTCTGCTCTTAGTCATTTTAATGCTTGCGTTCTTCTTGTGTTTTACCCCGGATGGCTTTCTAGCAATCTCTTTGTAAACAGTTACATCAGAGTTATCACCTATGCTGCTTCCAAAGTCCAGGCCACCTACAGCAGGGCCAGTCAATGAGAAGGGGTTTACCGCCTCTTGATTTTTGCTGGGGCAGGAGGAGGGAAGATGAATGTTGTTGGTAAAAGTGGATCCATTACTGGATAAACTCCAATCACTTTGGCCATCATCTCTCACAGGTGCCTCTTTGATGAGGAAAGGATCAACAGCTATCTGAGGAGTAAAACACTCACTGCTTTTTCCTGCTTCTGTTCCAATCAGGTACTCCTCCCTACTATGCTTCCTCAGGGTCACATTACCAGAGTCAACAGTACTAAATTGCACACTGGATGAAGCAAAGTCACAGAGTGATTTGGGATGACGAGAGTGAAGAGAACGTGGGGTGGCAGGTCGAGTTAGTTCAGGATCTTCAGCAGGATTAGTCTTCATAGATTTGAAGTCAGGCTGAGACACCTTCCCTGCAGAATTGGCCTCAGTGAGGACCTTCATCTGATGTAGTAGCTCTTTCCTGTAAACTTTATGGGACTCTGTTATGGCTGAATGACTTTGGCTTGATGGAGATCGAGGCACTATAGCAGGATGATCCACTCGACAGTTTTCTGTAGAGTTTGCCGATGGGTCTGTTATAAACACTGGGTAAATGTTAGACATGAGGATTCTGTTTAAATGCATAAAATGAGTACTACTACTACTACCACAAAAAAAACAAAAAAAACAATTACACAACAGAAAATAAATATAAAAATGAAAACAAACAAACAAAAAAAAACAAAACAAAACAAAAAAAGCTGTACCATGTCCATCCTGATTTCTTTGAAATTTCTTTTTGGCTACAGGCGTCTCCAGTACTTTAGCCATGGCAGCCAGTTTGCTGGCAGCATTGATGATTTTCTTCTCAGCACTGAGTTTGAAAGACAGATGACTGGTATTTGTTGAGGCAAAACGGGAATATGATATCAAGTATGGTCCATTTTTTAAAAAGCCTCAATGAAACTCTTACCCGGTGGTCTGGCCCCCCTCCTCTAGGAGCTCCTGAAGGCAGGTAAGGTAGTAGCAACGCATCCTGCGGGCTGTGTCCTGCCTCTCTCTCAGGACCTCAGCTCTGATCAGCTCAGCCGCTCGATCTTTGCTCTCCTGCAGGTAGCGCAGCATGTCACCTGCACGACACATCAGTGTTAACTACAGGCCCCCAAACCAACAAAAGGTAAACAAATCTTTAACAGGACTTCAGAACCAGCAGTGTCAATGAAAAGAAGACTGATAGAAGTGCACAAACCTCTTATTTTTTGCACAGCTTTCGTATATTGTTCATTCATTTCTTCAAGGCCAGCATGAAGATTCTCTTGACTGACTGCAGCACTGTAACAGATTAGGAAAAGTCGGCATTGAAGGCCGAATTTTGATACATTAAAAAATGGATTTGCCTGATAAAATCAAAATCATAAGTACCCACCACGACTCCAGCTTGGCTTGTTCAACCACTTTTGCATGGGCTTCCTTCTCCTTTTGCAAAATTTCTTCATGCTCTTCTAACATTGTAAAGAAAAAAAAATTCAAGACAAGAGAAGGTGCCAAAGAAATTTTTAGATCACCTGCTCTAAATGGGGAAAAACATTTTAAATATGTTTACAATTCACATTTTGCATTTTAGTTGTAGAAAGAAAATTTTCGGAAATGAAAAAATAAGTCAGTATTTATTACCTCCTCCTTCTGCCACTCTATCAGTGAGCATTCCTGCTGGTAATGATTTTACAATCGTTTCCCCACAGTTTTTGTAGAACAGGAACAGTATTTCAAATTGTAACTTTTCCTTTGAAGGAAACCACTGTGTGATCAATTCCTGAATCAATTAAATATTTGTGTGAGTGGATTCAAATCTGGAATCCACTTAAACAATTTAAACTGTTTCACATTGCGCTTTTCTTGTTCGGATTATCACTATACGATTTAGATGAATATTTGGGATTATTGACTTCCTGTTATACAGGAATCAGCCACAAAAAGTGCAGGGTTGAGAACAGAAATGGTCAAACCAACAGAAAGCTATTTTTGAGAAAAAACATGAAAGTTTTTGCATTTAAAAAAAAAAAAAGAAAAAGAAATCAGGGATAATTCTCACAATATGATTCCAGGTCATAAGGAAGATGAAGGGACCATTTTGGCATGCATAGACCTTATACGCATCTTCAATTTATATTTCTCAATTGTGACAAGAGGTCTTACCACTGACCCCACTCTAAAGTACAAAGACTCTAATAATACTGTATGTGTAAGGCCAACTACATATAGAGGAAATAAGGCCTGGACAAGCTTTTTCCTTTCAAGTGGGGTCAAAGGTCAAGGTGACTGAAAGTTAGTATGCAACACTCCACCTCATCACATTACACACATACACCAGGTTGAAAGCAGTTGCCTCCTGCGATTCAGAAGTTATAGCCCAGGCAAAGATGAGGACGCATGTATGGAAATGATCACTTAGAGCATCCGCATTAATAAATGTGTTATGCACTGTATATTAATACCTGGAAACAATATCAGTGAAAGTTACAGGAGAATACTAAAGACCTTTGAGTTTATGCAGCGTGCTCTTGTGCTCGCGGACTGTGTGCTGGAGCTGACGACAGGCCTTCTCCAGATGCCTCTGAAGCTCCTGACACTTCTTGTGGAGCCTGCCTACAGTGTCCTTACAGCGCTTGCTGCTACAGACACCTTCCTTGCTTTGGTCCAATAAGCCTGTGAAGTACAATATGCAAATGTTCATTCCTCTTTAAAAAAAAGAACGAAAGAAATAAAAAGGCAGAGTGGTTTAAGCAGTACGAGTGCACATACTACGTATATGATTGAGCTCTTTCTCATGTCGCTCTTGGGTTTCCTTCAGCACACGCCTCAATTTCTCCTCACTGCTCTGTAGAATAAATAATCATACAATAGACAAGTTTCCGTATTACAATATACATGTCACGTAAGAAGAAAATCAATGTCAGCATTGCTTTATCAAAATATAATCAGACCCATACAACTATAGTACACTGCTTTAGTTCCATCCCCAAAAGGATGAATCACACACACACTACCATGAAATCATAGAGTAGTCCTTAATAAGCAAAAATCTTTTGTCTGAATAATCAAATTAAAGGGGAGATTTCACTTTTTCCAAATTTTATAACCCATAAATGTGGTTACGGTGTTAAATAGCCATGTTAGACGACACCAAAGTGTCAATTAACAAGGTTAGCGCATGTTCAAATTTTCTCTCTGGGCTGTACGTGCTGGCTGTAAACAAGCTTTTTCGCCCCCTTTTTTATGCGCACTAGTGCGCCACGGCGTGCTTGGCCTTCTGAATAGCTGGCCTTCATTCAGCATCACCCGTGGAAAGACCATAAACGGGAGGAGGAAGCCAAACAGGCTGTCCAGGGGGAGGTGAGAGGCAGTGTCCTGAAGAACTGTAAAGTTTTGTTGGATTAGGAATCATACTTTAGTGCTTCACTGGTGTTAATTAAAAATCAAGGTCTAAAAATGGGTAGAATATCTGACCTTTATTCAATCATTGATGTTGAGTACGAAAAGTACTACATGTATACCATCAGCTCAGAAAGTATTGGGGGCCGGTGGTGTAATGGTTAGGGTGCAGGGCTCATGATCATGGGTTCGAATTCCTGTTAGACCCCCACTGTGCTAACACCCCTGGGCAAGGTCTTAACCACAAGTGTGCATCTGTCCTCCCGGCGGTATAATTGGGTACCATGGGAAGGTAACCCACGAGGGACCAACATCCCATCCAGTAGGAGTTGAACTCTATGCTACCAGGGATAAGCACCAGCCTGATGAGCCAGTAAGCTCGGGGGTAAAAAGCTCAACAGACCTACACAATCACCTATACAATCATTCTACATTTTTCAGTACAGTGAAAAGAAATTCAATTATTTATCTTAAATCGTATGCTAAACATTTTAGATTTATAATTAACTGGCATGTTTTCAAAGTAGCTGGGCTAAAGAAAGAAAAAAACAAAAAAAAAACCCCATTGCTGTCATCAGTACCATGACGTTTATTTTTGAAGTACAGTAGAGCAACTACAAAACAGTGAGCCAAAAAATACAGACCTTCACCAGCTCCTGCTTGTTGCTAGCTACCGCTTTGGTCAGGGCCTCAATGCACATGTTTCTCAGTCTCATTCTCACGCCTCCTTGCCTGCCATCTTGCTCCTCAGCAACCTCTCTCCACTCCTGGACCTCCTTCAGCACCTCCATCAACTCAGCCAGTACATCCTCCATTGATTGTCGCCGTTCTTCCCGCAACCTCAAAAAAGTTTTGTCTTTTGTGAGTATTGATGTGTTATTGCAAACAGTGCGTGTATATCTTTACATGACAGCAGCACAGTGCTTATATCAAATGTTAATAAGTCATTGTGGTCTTTGATCATTACTTGAGCTGTTGCTGACTCCTCCACTCCTGTTCCTTGCACTGCATGGCTTCCTGTAGATGTGCTTGCCCCTGTCGGAGCACCTCCTCTCGGGTCTCCTCTAATTTTCTTTGCAGCTGTGCCTGATGCTTTTCTTTAAGACTTTCTTGTTCCCTCTGGAGTTGCATCTTAATGCATGAAATCTCTTCCTGCTTTTCAGAGTTCCACAAAGCTCTGGCTGCAGAGAGCTCAGCTTTCAGGTGCGCCTGCTGCTCCTCACCAGATTTCTCAAGCTGCGTGTTCAGGCAGTTCACCTGCTCCGCAAGCTCCTGGTTTCTGAGCACATAATCCTCCAGTTCCTTGCATTTTCTAGCCATCGTCTTCTGCCAGTTGTCTTCAGTTGCTTTTATTGCTAAGGACACCTGGATGGCACAGATGAAAAGGGTCTTCACATCAGCCAATAAATAAGTCAGTCTAAAGTAATAATAATTCCTTTTATTTTTAAACTAATACTTTCTTTTACATAATATAGTAATTAGGTTTGAGTTTTTTCAAGGTTATAACTGGCATTCCTTAAAGATACAAAAGAGACAGCAGCAACATCCAAGTGATTGAGAGAGAGAGAGAGAGAGATAGATAGATATATATATATATATATATATATTTTTTTTTTTTTAAAGAAAAGTCAATGGAACACAACAGTGGAGCATCAGGAAAAACTGATACTCAATAAATTAAGAAGCTTAGATAAAATTGTGTTGAACGGACACCACAATAAACTGGTTGCTGGCAGAGAGAAGCATCTTGATCCAAACAGCATCACTGATAAAAACTGAGTAAGTTAGCAGGCTAAATATGAACTATCTGGCTATTTGCCACTGGACTTTACACACACTAATAACTGAAAGCACACAAATCCTTGGATGCCTATAATTATCACCACTCCCAGCCACATTCAGGAGGTTTAAGATTCAGACGGCTTGACGAACACAAAAACCTCACGAGACAAAAAGCTAGGATAGGAATGTATAAGCGCACACTGTACATGCGAGGCAAGGCAAGTTAAAATGAGTTTAATAATTAAAGATGTTAACCGTGCATGCCGTTATCAGCTCCATCACTAAAGCATTCAAAGGGGAATATACAAAAAAAAAAAAAAAAAAAAAAAAACAAAAAAAAAAAAAAAAGAGCACACTCAACTAATGGGAAGTATGAATTACTAGTAGGCTTTAATCTCTGGGGAAAAACTACCACTGGTAAAGTTCTCCAAGTTTTGTTATGGATACTGTCGTGGTTTTCTCCCAAATGCACGACTTAGCATCTAGTGAAATTTTAGGCTCATTCAAGGCTGGATGTTAGAGTCCTTTGCCAGTTTAAGTTTCTGCTGCTATCCTAAAAATGGAAGCACAAACTTTTAACTAAACTTACCTGGCACATTATTCATGTTAAAATAGCAAATAATACTGTTCGGTAAACTATGAGTGAACTGAACACAATGACTTCCTTGTTCTGTTTTACACACCTGAAAAATTTGGTTCATTGGATCAGCTGACCGGCGACGTGACTGTTTAATGAGACTATACACGACTGGAGCTTTAATAAAAGTCTGACACACTTTCAATGGAATTCTTGGTGGTTGAAACGGAATTTCAGCTTTTATATATTTAAACATAGTTTACCTGCTCTTCAATGTGGTGTTGTTGTAGAGTCTCCCACTGTTCTCTTTCTGTCTGCAAACTAGTTTTATACTCTGGGAGGGAGGACATCTCTTGAAGCCAGCAGTTATGAGCCCGAGACACAGCTTTTTCAACCTGCAGTCAGAACAAAGGGGAAGACAGTGTAGTGATATTCTAGGACGCTGCACCAAAATTGGTGGATAAAATTTTTACTTTTTGGTCATTGTGTAAATGTAAAATCAAGGAACTCGGTATTTCTGTGGGACAGTGAAAGCTTAGTGGTTAAGGCTCTGGAATACTGAGCAGAAGGCCAGTAGTTCAAGTCCCATTACCCGCAAGCTGCCACTGTTGGGCTCTTGAACAAAGCCCTTAACGCTCAACTGCTCAGTTGTATAAAGGAAATAAAAATGTAAATTCCTCAGAATAAGGTCGTCTGCCAAATGCCATGAATGTAAAGTTTTTAACTAGTAGTGCAAGTGATAACTGGCTTGGCTGCATTTTGAAAAACAATTAAATCAAGTAAATAAAGATAAAAAGATTACAAATAAATATTTATAATCCCCTGTTTTTCTACTTGAAGCCATGTGATAACAGATGAAGACCCCCCCAAAAACTGATGTGACATCAGGAGCAGAATGGTTGCACTATTACAGCTATGATGTTACAGAAAATGAATCAGCCTTTTCCGACCAATCAGATTCAAGGTGGTTTTGGTTCTGTTAGACATCTGTTGTTTATTAATTAATTACACAAATATACTTTGTTTGGCTATATTTATAGCACAGTACCATACTTAAAAAAACCATCGAGTTGTGATGTGTCATAGCCGTACAGCAGCCAACCACCTGGTGTCTATATGCATCGCAATGCATTTTTTAAAACTTTCATAGTTGTTTCCATTTTACCAAAAAAAACACCAGCAACAACAACTGAAAATGATTTTACAGCTGAGCTCCAGTGCGTGTGTGAGAGAAAGAGAGAGTGAGTGAGATCCCTGGGCCATGATGTCCCAGGCTGTCCATTAGGACACTACTGGCATGGTGTGTATGTATGTGTCTGAAAACATGTGTTCATAATTTTATGCTTCCCAATTTTACAGGAAATCACAAGTGCATAATTAAAGAAAAAAAAGTTTCACTTTGTGTAAGACGCACAAGGACATTATGGGAAGCTCTGCTTTCAGGCAGTTCCTAAATCAATACACTTTAATAGTCAGAAAAGTTAAATGGGCTTATTATTCATACATTGGTTACCTACTAGCAACATATTCTTTTGCCTGATCAATAATAAAGATCAAAGTATTGATAAAAATGTTGTGGAAGCAGACCTGCAATGTCAGATCCTGTACATGTTTCTGCTGCAGCTCTCTCTCTTTGGCCCTCACTGCCTCCTCCACTGCTTTACACAGCTTGCTGTCTGACTCTCGCTGCAGCGCCATCCTCTGGGCACCAAGTCTATCCTCCAGCTGCTCCGAGGACAGAAGCTTCATCACAGAGTCCACAGCCTCCGTCTGACTGGAATCCTCCTGTGTTTCTGTAGATTTGGCTTTCTGTTTTTCCCTTAAGGCCTCTTCTAGTTTTCGCTCCCACTTCTTTTCCAACTGAGTGAGAAAGATTAACACATACTCAAGCACGGGTAAACAAATTAAACAAAATTGTTAACAAATTTCCAAATCCCTGAAATGCAGTAAAATGTGCCACTCACTTCTTGCTGTTCTTCCTGCCAGCTGTTTCTGGCAGAGGCAAGCTGCTTATTGACCTGCAGCTGTATCTCCGTCTCTTTGTCTTTGGTCCACTGGGCTTTAAGCTGGGCCACAGCTTCCTGGTGCTGAGAAGCAAAATCGTCTTTCTGCTTCTCCAGAACCTCCTCAATTTCCTGCCGTCTCTTTACCTAAGAAACAAAAATTTAAAGAGATATTTAATGTCTATTATGGGAGAGATAAAATGAATACATATAACATAATGGTGCAGCACCATATGAAATATCACCTCATTATCCTTCAGTTTTCGCTCCTCGTCAATTTTACCCTGAAGGTTTTCCTCAAGTTTATCTTTTTCCTTACAAACAGAGATGTAACATTCCTGTACAGCAAATACTTCTTGTCTCAGTTCAGCTAATTTAGATCTGTGTAAAGAATGTATGAGAAGGTTAGGCTACACAACTTAAACCATTAGGAGCACAATTAATTTAGTACTTATTACATTCATCATCAGAACTGCTTAATCCTACTACTAGGGTCATGGGGAGGCTGTGCCCATCTCAGCCAGCACTGGGTGAAGGCTGGATACACCCTGAACAGCTTGCAAGACCATCGCAGGGCAATACACACATGGTCAGTTTGGAACAGCAAATTATCCTAATGTGCTTGTCTTTGGACTGTGGGAGAAAACCAGAGTACCCAAAGGAAACCCACGCAAGCATGAGGAGAACATCCACACAGAAACACCCAAGCCCAGGACTCGAACCACGGCATGTTATCCACTACGCCACTGTGCCGCCCGTACTCATTACAATGAAGAATAAAAAATCATCTGGGAGATGTTTCACTTACTCCAGCTGCTGGATATGCTGTTGATGCTGGGCATCAAGCTGTTCAACATGAGCTGCGTGTTCCTGGTTGAGTTCTGCACGAACACGCTGGACTACATCATCCCTGTACTGCTGCTGGGTTCTCTCATACCTGAACACACCACCAAAGTTAATGTAACAATTTCCCACAGTTTAACTTTTTTAAAAAGGTAAGTGGTTTACCTCTCTTCAGCCTCCTGTTTCTCTTGGTCCAGCTCCTGAATCATCTCCCTCATCTTGGTACAGAGCTCGGAGTTAGCTGCTTTTACCTTTTCCTCGCTCTGCTTCAACTCCTTATTTCTCAACTCAAGTACCTGTCATTGACATACCGCAGGCATCATTTAAATGCAAAACCAATAAATCCCACGTACAACAATTCAAAATCTGGGAATACGATCACTTCCTTAAAGTTACCACATGTATGAGTATAAAGACTTTGTCCAGGTGAAGTCAGTGCTTCCAAATATAATATGTTGAGAGAAGTACTATTAAAGCGATATTTTGTGGTCGAGGGTGACGAATAAAATACACATTTATAATCAGCTTTTGTGTGAGCGACACGGAAGGTACTGTGGCACACAGATTTCCGTTCAGCAGGAAACTGTGTGTGTGTTTGTCTGTGCACAGTCTATGAGTGCGCACTCGGTCCTAGTAAGTGATTACCTTTAGTGTGAGCTATATATTGTTCATATTATTACTACACATTTGAGAGCTTACGGAAATTGTACTAAAGTAAAATAATATTACGATCATCATCAATCAATTTACATATACAGGAACTTTCCAATAGCTCCAACACCGGGATCTAATTAGATAATTACAAGTTCAACTTTGTCTTCAAGTTAGACAGAGGATATGTGTGTCCGAGTACCTATAACATACGAAAGGTCAGTGTTAGCTCTACCAGTCATTGCAAAAGTCATCAATTCTGGGGAAAAAAAAAAAAACTCGCTGCATAACATCCTATTGGTATGGTCTCCAACAGAGTCATAAACTTTTATAAAATCTTTGATAGAGGGCACGTTAATTCCACATTAGTTTTTCTAATCATTAAAAGATTAAAGCCTGACTGTTGGGAATGTTTTATTGAGAATATTACATATTCCCCACATAAGAGTATCAAAAAAGAAAAAAAATTGCTGCATATGGACCTCGACTTGCTTCTGGAGTTGCTGCCGTTCCTCATCCAGTCTTGCAACCTCTTTGTGTGGGGTCATGTTTGATTGTTCCAAAAGCTTTTCTAGGCTGCTTTCCCTCACCTGCAACACCAATTAGTGTACACAATACACAGTTTTTGGTGCCACAGACTTGTGTATAGTAAATACTGTGCACATACAGACACGAGACAGTCCTCACCACAGAGTCTTTAGCATTTTTCTCAGCTCCTTGTAGCTGAGTCTGTAGCTTTTCCACATGATTCTGCGAGATTTGGAGCTCCTTCTGTAAGCGGGTGATCTTCTCCCTTTTTGTTTTAAGCTGTGCTAAACACCGTTGAAGCTCAGTCTTCAGCTCCTTTGAAAAATCCTCCTTGGGTAGGCTTGAGTCTGACAAAATAGGAGTGCTGAAAAACCAAAGAAATAACAGGTCCACTCTTAAAACAATTCATCAAATTAATATTTGAATACCTGAATCTAGCCAAATCACTAAATGATTTCCGGATACATCGTGCAAAAATTATTTACCTGTGATTTCTACCATCTTTCCAGTTAACTTTCTTAATACCAAGATCTATGTATGACTCAGACAGCTGATTTTCCCAGTTTGGGTTGGAGTCAAAAGAAACGGCTCCAAGTTTCACAGCAGATTCATACAATGTGATCTGATCTTTCAACTCATTTAACTCTTCCTATGTAAGAATGAGGAGAAACCAAACTGAAAGCAATTCAGTATTATTGAGTTTTGGATGATTTGCACTAATAGGATGCAGGACTGGTTCACTTACTTGCAATGCTTTGTTCATGTTCTCACTTATGATACGACTAGACAGGGCCTGCTGTAGTTTTATCTGTAGCTGGTTCATCTCTTGCACACACCCTAAAAAAAAGAACAGGTTTTTAAAACTGTCAAGATCAGTGGAAACGCTTGGTTATGCTAAAGATGCATCTAAACACCTACAGAAAACTTCCATAAAACAGCAGTGTACCATGCTTCTGTTTAATACCATCCTGCAGAACTGAAGCTAAAATACCTTCACAGTGTTTTCATAATTGAAAATATCTCTAAACTTTCATTTGCTTTGCACATTGAAACTCCTAGGGATGAGTGGTACTATTTAAAAAAAAAGAATAATAAAAAAAAAAAAAAAAAAAAAAAAAATTTTGCTGCATCCAGCCAGCGGAGTCACGAGACCTGTGGTGGCTTTGGGTTTTTTTTTTTTTTTGTTTTTTTATAAGCAGTCTTTACCCTACCTGACTGGAAACTATTATTATTTTAAAGGGTCATTTAACAAGTCCAATTTATAAAAAGTGACTTTGCGACCTTGAAACAAGGTCAAGGTGACCCATATAAAATCCCACCCTATTCACCCCTGAAAGGGATCCACACATCAAATTTAGAGATCCTGGGTAATTTCCTTCCAAAGTTATCGCACTAGAATAAGTCATACAGATGGACCCCATTTCTATAGCTCCATTCAAATTCTGAGGCGTGAGGAGCACACACGTATATATATATATATATATATATATACACACACATACACATACACACACATACATACACTGTGTGCACAATTATTAGGCAAGTTGTATTTTTAAGAATTAATTGGTATTGTACAACTATACAGTGCTCTTGGTCAATCCAAGTAGTAAAAGTGAAGTTTTGGCTTCTTAAGAGAATATCTATATGTACACCATTATTATGCAACTATTAGTGTGCAGAATTATTATGAAACTAAATGAAAAACAAAGATTTTCCATCTCACTTGTTTATTTTCACCTGTTAAAGTGAGAATAATAAACAAACTCA
>JAQMYF010000007.1:12782893-12800778 GCA_030014195.1 Neosilurus mollespiculum
ACACACACGCACACACACGCACACACACGCACACACACGCACACACACGCACACACACGCACACACACGCACACACAGAGAGAGGGGCAATTTGCAAAAGCCAATTAGACTAATGTGCATGTCTTTGAACTGTGTAAGTAAACCAGAGTACCCAGAGGAAACCCATAAAAGCAAGGGGAGAACATGCAATTTTTCACAATTCATCTTTGTGTATCGTTTACTGTTCGCTGCTAGTTTTTTGGTGCCTATCCCAGCTGACACCGGTCGAAGGCGGGGTACTGGGGGGTGGCACACGTGCTAACCATTATGTCACCTTGCCACCCTCTCTAGCTTAGCATTATGGATTATATACCTGCATAATTAAATAATGAATATGAAAAACTTTCTTGCATTATTAACCAAAATTAAAAACCACTTTTTGAGACCAGTTGGTGAAGCTGATACCAGTTCATATTGTTCAGAGAGGAGGCCTTGGGGATTAAACCGATGCGGAGAAGATACAGAATATTATAAGGATGCATTTTCAGCCAATTAAAACAGGTCAACAAATTGGTCAGTTGGAATTGCTTTGTAAAATTTCAGAACTATTTAGATTAATAACCTGTAAGTACTTGTGTAAAAGCTGTTGAACATTAAAATTTAAATAACTTGGAACAAGAGTCAGAAAACATTTACACTTTAACCCAGCTCACGTGCTATCTGAACATGCAACGCCGTTCCCCCCCCCCAAAACCCTAACTTGTCAAAGCGCTGCCATTTTATTTGGATTGAAAACAAAAACTGAAATCATTAGTTAATTAATATATCGATCAGACAGACGGACGGCTATATTTAATACCTAAAGCAAAAGCTTTTCCAGACAGACACTGCGATGAGATCTCTTAGGACTGCGACTAAACAGCTGTGTGGCCATAAGAAAACCACTTGTTAATGAGGATAATCAGAATAAAAGGCTTCTGTTTGCTAGGGAGCATAAAAATTGGTTGGGCGGTGGGCATGCTAAAGTAAGTAGTGAAGAGCATGAAGCGGTATACCCATCATGCATAGTGGCCACTGCACAAGTCTCCTGGGGCAGAATGATGACCTAGGGTTGCTTCAGTAGGTCGGGTTGAGGCTCAGCGATATTATGTGGCAATAAATTTAAGTCAGCTGATGATCTGAATGACCAGATTATCCATCCATAGACGTCTTCCTCCGCTGATGCCACAGGCTTATTTCAGGATTCCTCAGTCAAAGAGTGAAAGAGTGGCTCAAGGAGCACGAGGAATCATAATTACACGTAAACTGGCACCACAGGGTCTCAACCTGAACCCAGTAAAAGTTTTTTTGGAAAGCCTTTATAAGGGCTCAAAAATGTCCACTACTGTTAATATAGTGCACGCCATAACGCCACGTCTATCACATGAACAACATCTCTGGGTAATGGGTATGGTGGAGGTCGGGTTGAGCTACAGTGAGGTAGTGAGGTGTATAGGCTTTACACAACCCACAATCTGAAACCTGATTGACAACAGTTGACGACAGGCCACGTCCAGGGCGAGAGAGAGTGACGACTCCCGAACAGGATCACTACATCCGGGTGCAGCACTTAAGGGACCAATTTCGCCATGCTGTATCACCGCAAATCACTGCCTGTATCTCTGCAAACAGAGGCCATACCCGATACTGACTCGAGACTTATTTTGGCAGGTGCCATTTTGTTTTGTTATTTCTGATGTGCATAATTTATTCTTGAAACTTGTTTGTTGTTTCTTGAAGCCAACATGCTAAACACATTATCATCCAGTTTTGGGCACTAGAATCAAAATTACGTTGAAAATTATGGTCTCAAAGTTTGTAATGATTATCAGTGTTGATCTTGGTGAAACATTAGTATAAATTAAATGTTGTGCAACGACAAATTTGTTCAGCGATCAAAGCTAAAGGCGATCCAACAAAATGTGTTAAAGAATTATTTTTTTTGGACAGATAGAAAAGTCAGACTATTTAGCAAAACAAAAAAATGAGTACTCTGTAGCCTATTTTTCATACGGTCTTCTTTTAAATGTTCTTGTTACCACACTGAGAATTAAACACACCAGACAGACAAAAAAACCTAATATTATAAACTACTGTATTAGGGTAGTTTTACAGTAAAAAGACCAAAGGTGTCTCACACGGGTCAAAAATTAAAAGTATGATTTTTCATGCTGTTTGTGTCAAAATATGAATGAGAGAGATTCCTCCCAAGAGGCAAAAAGAATAAAGACAAAAACTCAGTTTTCTGAATATATAAACATGAGGAATATTTTGTGTTTTTAGTAAAATATTCTTGTGCCGGAAAGGACATGGGTTTTTGACAAAAATTAGGACTTGCCTCATTATCATATGTAGCCCCAGAAGTTTGCACAGTAGCTCTATTAATTGATTAAATAAAATGAAGTACAGTACAGGGCAGTATTTTAGAAATATATCCCGCCCCCTTGACTAACTCTTCAAAGCACCACAGTCAGTTGTAGGGCTTAAAAAAAATAACAGGCTAAATAAACACTAGCATCATGAATACAGAAGAGAAAGGAGGTTTTACTTTATTTACAAGCCCCTCATAATAAAAGGTTCACAGTGACTGAAGTAGAATTTTATTAAAACGAGACAAAGAAAAAATTTGCACCGAGTCTTTAAAATTGCCCTACATGGCACAGCATAAAGATATTTTGATTATGTTTTCTGTTCGTGTTTATTTGTGCATCACTCTTTCAGACACACTACGTCAAATAACATTAGGTTTTATGTTACATTTGCGAGAGCTGAAATTATAAAAACTGCACTTATCCCTATGACTGTAAAACTGCCCATAAACTAATGAGTTTACACGACCTCAGTGGGGAGAACGTCCGAAAACAGGTTCAAAAGGGCTTTCACGACCAATTAAAAGACTGAAAAAGAACAAGAGAAGAGATTATTTTGTAGAAATAAATAAATATTCAGAAACATCATCCTGTAACACCCTGCAACGAACACAATGTAAGAAATTTCAGATGTTTTTTTTATTTTACTGTATTAATCCCTCAAGGGAAATTTGGCTCTACATGTAACCCATCCAAAGCAAGCACACACCCTCTGAGCAGTGCGCTGCCACATCGCCGTGCCCGGAGAGCAGTTGGAGGTTAGGTGCGTTGCTCAAGGGCGCTTCAGCCATGAAGGTGGCGGAAGGGACGGTGCCGCCACACATTATTCCTGCTGCTTCGGGAATCCAACCAGCAACTTTTGCCCCCAAACCCACATCTCTAAGCATTAGGCCACGGCTGCCTTCAAACTTCACAAATTGTTTGGTTTGTTTTTGCCATGGTGTCATCACCTTTGACCAATCCTGTAAAATCCTCCTTCAATGGAAGCTTCACACAGACATGAACAGGCTGTAAGCTGACAACAGCCTGCAGGGTGGGTGTGTGACACCATAGGAGTGTGTTCAAGTGGTGTGTAAGAGAGACAGAGAACCGACACGATGAGTACTGCCTAGAAAGGTGTTTTCTGAAGTGCCAGGTAAGCTGATGGTAGAAATATTACCTCCTGCTCCCTCGCGTAGTCCTCCTGATCATACTCCTCTTCCTCCTCATGCTGAGTGTGTAAAGCAGCGCTATCAAAATCGATGGACATCTCTGACTAGGGTCCAAAAAAAGAATCAAAACCGGGTAGAAATTAATGAGCTCAGATTCTAGTTATTACTCGAATGTTTTCAAATACAGATCAGGATCCGAGTTTCTCCTGTTTATCCACCATCCCCCGGTTAGCATAACAGTCATTTCCAACGGTCCAACAGGGGCTTTAAAAACAAAAAAAAAAAGCAGACAGAGCTATTACTTTCCTTTACTACATTAACAAACTGTCCAGATGTAAAATTTCGGTAATTTCACACCTCTCTCTCTCTCTCTCTCTCTCTCTCGTTCTCTCTCTCAGTCGGTAAAGCAGTTAATCTCCATAACGGTAGCTGTTAGCATCACAGTCGAGTCAGTTCCTGTCCGGTTACCAAGCCAACGACACACTAAGCCAGCGAGCTAAACTACTAAACCTTTACAAGCTCAAAACAAAAACTCGACAATCTCTTATCGACTGTCTGACTTTATAACACGCTGCAGAAATCGGAAACTCACTCATTCAGTGGTTATAGCTAGCCGGGACTAGCAGAAGCTAACCAAACTGTGTTTATGCTAAAATACACTGAAGGCGTCATTCTTGAAACATGGCGCTCTGAACAGCGGCAAAAACCCCGGCAGCTCATTGGCTGTCTGGGTGATGACGTCTCAAAGGCGTTCACATAATGCAGTGTGATACACCCATCATATCTAAATTTCATTTCCAAATCATATCTAAATTTCATTTCCAAATCATATCTAAATTTCATTTCTAAATCATATCTAAATTTTATATCTAAATTTCATTTCTAAATCATATCTAAATTTCATTTCTAAATTTCATTTAGATATGAAATTTGCTTGGAAATTATGTTTCTCTCACAATTTTTTGCCTCATAAAGTGCTTATTTGGAACAATGAAGATATAACTATCAAAAATAAATCTCTGTTTTTCTCAAGATGGTTTAATAATGGCATCCTCAATGTTCAAATTCAAATTCAAATTTTATTTAACACATGCAAATTATACACAGTACAATATGTAGTGAAATGCTTAATACGACTGTCCAAAAATGTAAAGAATAAGCTATCAAAGTAACAAGAAGAAAAGAACAATAACTAAAACTATTTAAAGGATTTAAAAAGTCTGTATAAATATAAAAATGCAGAAAATAGAAAATAAAGTAAATATATAGAATAAAAAAAATTAAAATAAAATATAGGATACTATATATATATATATATATATAAGATGAAATAAGTGAAATATAAATGCAAATATAAAGGCAATATAATGAAATATAATGTAATGCAGTGGCGATTTTACAAGTAATAGTCTGTCTGTAAAGTGTTTATGTGCAAATTGACAAGTGTTATATCCTTATTTGATGAATGTGGCACTATGTTAACTTATGAACAGTTTCTGACTCACTTTGGTTTACCTGTTCCTGGTAGAGAATTTAACCTTCTGATGATGAGCTCTTCTTCCAGGTTTAACTGCACTTATCAAGAGTCACTTTTCCTTCAGTGTGCATAAGTTGAGACAACCTGAATCGCTTCTCGATGGGATTGATAGAACTGACAGAAAATGTAATGATAAATTTCATATACCGATGAAAAGTATTTCTATCTCAAAACAGAATGACCCCTCGGGGGAGATTTTTCTGGAGAAGTTTTATTTAGGAGGTTGATTGGTGTAAGGCTTGGCTTTTACCTAATAAATACTGTATCTCCAACAAAGTTAAAGAAGTTCACTTCAAAATTCTCCATAATATTTACCCTGTTAATGCTTTATTGTCCAAATACATGGACATGGAGAACAAATGCTCATTTTGCGGGGCGGAAGATGAAAATTGTGGTTCATTTATTTTCTGAATGTCAGAAAACTCACTGATTTTTTTTTCTCAACTGAAATGTCACATCTGTGAGCAACTTAAACGCCTCTCACTCATTTGCTCTAAAGGATGTGATCTTCTACTATGCAAATTTAGAAAACAAAATTTAGAACATATTGTGAATTTTCTGATTTTACATGCAAAATGTTTCTTTGCATAAACAAAAGTATTTGAAGCGGCAACCTTTGTTTCCACTTTTTGTATTTAATATAAACTCGCTCTTTAGATCCCTTAGTCTGGTTAAGCAAAATAAGAAGAATGAAAGACTGATTACTCTGTTCACAAACATTTTAAATGAGGCTGAATTGATATTTTCTCAGCTTGTGACTTAAAGGAAACTTTTATCCTCTCATTTTTTTTTCTTTAAAGGGTCACTCATGTTTTTGGAAATATCTTCTTGCTGTACCCTCTGTATTATTGTCTTTTCTTGTATGTTTGTAATGTTTATGTAATTGTGTTGATAAAATGTTGAATAAAATAAAAAAAGATACACCCATCACTCACTCACTCTCATTTACAGTGATGCTTGAAAATTTGTGAACCCATAAGAATTTTATACATCTCTACATAAATATGACCTAAAAGATCATCAGATTTTCACACAAGTCCTAAAAGTAGATAAAGAGAATCCAGGTAAATAAATCGGACAAAGCTATTTGTCCTACACAGGTAGGACAACCTGTGTGCTTAGGATTGTTGTCTTGCTGCATGACCCACTTTCTCTTGAGCTTCTGTTCACGGACTGATGTCCTGACATTTTCCTTCAGTATTTGCTGGTATAATTTAGAATTCATTTTTTTCCATTAATGATGGCAAGCCATCCTGTCCCAAATGCAGCAAAACAGGCCCAAACCATGATACTACCACCACCATGTTTCACAGATGGGACAAGGCTCTTATTTTCCAAACATAAAGCTTCTCATTCAAACCAAAAAGTTCTATTTTGATCTCATCCATTCACAAGACATTTTCCTAAGATCCTTCTGGTTTGTCCATGTGATTTTAGTAATCTGCAGATGAGCAGCAACGTTCTTTTTGGAGAGCAGCGGCTTTCTCCTTGCAACCCTGCCATGCATACCACTGTTGTTCAGTGTTGTCCTGATGGTGGATGACATTAATGTTATCCAACGCAAGAAAGGTCTTCAGTTGCTTAGAGTTACCCTGGGGTCCTTTTTGACCTTGCCGACTATTGCCGAGTGATCTTAGTTGATTGACCACTCCTGGGGAGGGCAACAATGGTCTTAAATTTTCTCCATTTGTACACAATCTGTCTTATTGTGGATTGGTGGAGTCCAAACTCTTTTGAGGTTTTCGGAAATCTCCTTTGTTTGTACCATGATACACTTACACAAACGTGTTGACACTTTGATAGATCTGTGTTCTTTAAATCAAACAGGGTGCCCACTCACACCTGACTGTCATCCCACTGATTGTAAACACCTGACTCTAATTTCCCCTTCAAATTACCTGCTAATCCAAGAGGTTCTCAAACTTTTTTTACTCACAGATATGTAATATTGGATCATTTTCCTCAAAAAAATAAATGGCCAAGTAAAATATTTCATTTATTGAACTGGGTTCTCTTTATTTACTTTTACGACTTGTGTGAAAATCTGATGATGTTTTAGGTCATATTTATTGAGAAATGTATAAAACTCTTAAGGGTTCACAAATTTACAAGCACCACTGTACTGAACCACTTAATCTTATTACTAGGGTTGCAGGGACACTGAAGCCTATCTCAGCTGACACTGGGCAAAGGCGGGGTACACCCCGAACAGTTTGCCAGACCACTGCAAGACATCACACACAACCATCCACTCACATCCACACCTACATGCATATTAACCTAATGTGCACGGCTGGACTGTAGGAGGAAACTGGAGTATCCAGAGGAACACCCAAACTCCACACAGAAACACCCAAGCACAATGCACCAATCAGCCATAAAAATATGTATATACAGTATACCATAAATTGGGGGTAGATAACTTTCTTAAACTGTAACATTAACTTCTCTTTCCCCTTCAGTCCAGATATTCAGGGTCATTATCCAAATATGTACAATGATATTCTGGAACTATACATCTTATCCCTGCAGCAGTCTACATTATATTATTTGTCTGCATTATTTGTAAGTCTCCATGTGTTTGAGGTGTTGTAATTTGGATTCAATGATCTATCACAGACCCCATGTTCAGATTCATTCTCACTCATTTGCTGAATTGTTTAATCCTATTAGGGTCACAGGGAAGCTGAAGCCTATCTCAGCCAAAAGATGGGATACATCCTGAACAGCTCGCCAGAAAATCGCAGGGCCAACACACACATACGCACTCACATCCACACCTAGGGGGATTCGGAACAGCCATTTAGCCTAATGTGCATATTTTTTTAGACTGTATGAGGAAATCGGAGAACCCAGAGGAAACCCACACAAGCACACGGAGAACATGCAAACTCCACACAGAAACACCTGACCCCAGGACTTGAACCTCCTCTACGCTCTAACCACTATGCCACCGTGCTGTCCCATGTTCAGAACCAGTGACATAAACCTATATACGCAATACTGTACATATTCTTACATTTTTCCGCAAATTTCCAGCAAAGATAAAATATCATTCATACAATACTGTTCATTCCACAGATGGAAATGTTCATTCCTGCTCCCACATAAAATATCAATTTCATTTATCTTCTGAAGCAACAAATTCAGCTTTTTATTTATTATTCAAATATGAAGCAGTAGAACAAGTTATGAGCAGGAGTGAGGTTTCAAAGTCAGTGTAGCTGTAAGTTCATTGAGCGTCATTAATATGTATTCTCATGCCCTGAATGAACCATCTCACAGGTACAAAGCTTTTACTAAATCCATCACAATCTTATTTATTCATGAAAACCAGAATAACTTGAGCATTTTCTTTATTCACTGGTACCATAGCTCATCTTCGTAAACCATGGAAAGGGGATTTGTAAGCAAAAACAAACCATGCTTTGATGTGTGTTCAACAGATAAACATTGTTCATTTTATTAATTACAGAGCTTTAAAAAAAAAAAAAAAAAGAAAAAGAAAAAAAAAGAAAAAGGTAAAAGCTCTACCTTTCAAATGTTTACTATAACCAAATGTCAAGACATGTGATTAAAAGAACAGCTCCCAAGATGATTCCAATACAGTCTAAAGAACAGACTTCAAGGACTCAGAACAGGCGATTTTCTTTGGGTGTTTCTGTGTTGTTTGCGATGTATAAAGCTGTTGGGGTTTAAGTATCAGCAGCTGCATGACACAAACTAGCCGGTGTAAGCACACACTTCGTGTCATTCAGTGATCATGGGTTTTAGGACCTGAAAGGAGTTTTATGTCTCTGACAGCCCTTTGAGCCATCTGGGTGTCTGGTCAACGGACTGTTTTTGCTCGGCGTTTCAAGTGCTCACTCAAGCCAGTTTACTGACAATGGCCTGGTTGAGTGAATTCAGTTGATTGGTCCATTTGTCCAGAGCTGTATATCGAGCACCGCCTCTCTTCTGGTGATCAAGCTCCAATAGCTGGTTAACCTGGTCGATGCGGCCATTGATTGTGCTGAAACAGTTAATTTAACATGATACATCAGTAAATAATAAGCACAGACACATGGTTTATTCATGTCACATAACCGTATGATTTCTGATGCACACAAATGTCTCCATGACTTACTTGTCTAATATACACTGCACAAGCAAGCTTTCCACATCCACAACATCAATGTTCAGTTCCTGCAGAAAAAATCACCACCAGGTCAAGACACAATAATTGTATGTTCAACACCAGAGTTAAATTCTACAGAAAACAGATTACCTTTGAAATGAAAGGTATGTGTATCCTAGTGTAAGGCTTGATTAATTTGATGAGCACTTGCGTCCTTATGTTCCGTAACAGCTCTAAAAACAGAAGACGGACATTAAGTCACTATGTGGAGGGTCAAAGTATATGTTCCATATAGGGTCACAAGTTAAACTCACCTTCAATATGCTCTCTGATGAAGGGGTCATCCATTATGTTACTGTGATTCGTCTTCAAGATTTTCTCAAACTCTGTGATGTCATTGTTCTGGTAGGCACTGCATTTAAACAAAATATGAGACATAAAAATTTATTATATACATCAGAACTACATCGGGTTTCAGAATGATTTAATTACATTAAAAATATTTAGAGATATTTTATGATAGTATATTATACATATGTAACCATGTGAAACTATCAGACCCCCCCCCACAAAAAAAAAAAAAAAGGCCACATCTTCAGTGTAATAGTACAGAACCCAGACATTATAGACACCCAAAATTTCAGAATGAATATTTGCTGGTCGAAGAAAAGGCTTGCGTCTTGCTGCTCGGCCATAATAGCCCATTTGATGAAGATAGCGCGTAACAGTCTTTAAACTGGTTTGGATACCTACTGCAATGTCTGCGGCCTTGGAACAGGGATTTTTCTCCACTGCTCTCTTCATGGAGCGAAGGCATCTTTTTGATGATCCAGGTCGACCTGGTCATGAAGCCATAATGGTCTTTACCTTCACTGTTGAACTTTTTACCGTTGATAGAGAAATATTCAAATTGTCGGCTACATGTCGCTGGCTGACGCCACCCTCTGCTATCTGACAATTTAATGAGTTTAATTAAATGAACACAGTTAAGTGTTAGGGGCCTTGCTCAAGGGCCCAACTATGGCAATTGGGCCCAACTGAGGCTTGAACCCCTGACCTGTAGATCAGTAATCCAGAGCCCTAACCACTGAGCCACCACTGCACTGAGATAAATATTGTGTATAGTGGGTTGGGATAACATCACAAAGTGGCAAAAGGGTATTCTAATGTTTGCCATAATGTGATTGGGATCAGGCTGAGAAACAGTAGTTAAATCACAAGTAGCCGAGCTCAGTGAGCAGAGGAGTGAGCCAAAATTACCACAACGCCCCAGACTTTAGCAGCTGGTGCTTATATTACAGAAAAGAAGTGACTCTTTATGTGGTCTGGGAAGCTTATATAATATATTACTTAATTATTTATCTTGATGCTGCCTTACCTTACCAAGTTCGTCATTGCTAGAATTTCTGGATCATTCTTGTAGGGTTTTGCCTAGCCACAAAACAACATTTTAGAAAATCCAGAGTTAATCACATCATAAAATAACAAACAGAAAGACTACAAATGAAATTTAGAATTACCTCTTGAGAATCAAATGGGTTTATTCCTGACTTCATCAACATGTTGGCCAAGACCAAGTACTTTAAACAAGTAGTTCGCCTGGGGCTCCCGGATTCATCATAATTTTTGAATGCCTCAAAAAAGTCTGTGTGCGCCTTCTCGAACTCTCCCTCCCTTAAGTGCATTTTCCCACCACATTCTAGATTTGAGTCCATGCAAACACGCAAACAAATACACGCACACATAAACAGAGAGTACGCTCAGTAAGGGAGCATCATTACATTGTTAAATTTACTGTATTTGGTAATCAATTTAGTAAATAAGGAAGAGATATTAAGGAAAAAGGACCTCGGATGACCCCCATGATGAGTGGATGAGGAATTGCTGATTTGATGTGTAATGACTGCTCATAGAGCGCTTTCAGTTTCTTGTTGTTTTTCTGGGCAGTGTACATCTGAATTTCCAAAGCGTAAATCTCCAGCAACTGTGTTCCCTTCTTCAGATCATCTTCTCCATCATCAGTCTTCACAAAAACAATGGAACAGTTAAAATAAAATCTCACTTCACATCCAAACTGAATGTTTCCACATCGGTGCTCTTTTACCTGGCAAGACTGGTGCAACTGCCTGAGAATTTTCTGAAGTTTCCCGTACTCTTCTCTCTCCAAGTACAACTTGCCTAACTGGATTGATGAAGATATAAATGTTAAAACGCTAGAAATATGTTGGCACTGCAACAAAATTAGTTCAATTAGTATGTTATCACAGTGTTCATTTCAATTTAGTTTCAGTCCTATATATCACAAAAATTAATGAAAAAAGTGCTGCTTTTAAAAAAGTGTAGCACAGTCATTTTCCTTCAGAGGTCATATTTATTTCCTACATATATATTACTGTCATCACTGAAAGTGGAGGTGGATATAAACGAAGTAACATTTAATTACAGTGACAGACAGACAAGTCCAAAGAGAGGAAAAATCCAGAAAAATAAGGTTGCATCTGAATACTCTCCAAGTACCAACATCGGTTTCATCCATTCAGTACACATGTGACTAAAGGACACGTAACCTGGGCGTACTATGCTGTCGTCCTTTGAGCCGGATATTCGTAGCATTAGCTTACTGGCAGAAATGATGTTCTTTAGTACTTTACAAAACAATCTACTCCAGGCTCTTCATACTAATATATAATGCACAAATAACACATTGAGTGACTTACATTTTTGTCTCCTTTATATGACTGAGCATTTAAGCGTTAAGGGCCCAACAGTGGTAGCCTGGTGCTACTGGGGCTTGAACCACCAACCTTCTATTCATACTACAGATTTAGTATGATATGTGGGTAACTTGTGACGACTACAAAAGTGAACAGATTTTCTATGCAGTGGGTTTTACGTATTTAAAAGTATAAATAAAAAGAGTCCTTAAACAGGCGTTTACTGTGACTGAACACATCTGCATGCAACCACAAAAATGACTGACTGTAAAAACAATACTTATAATATGAACACTGCCTTCACACACAAAAAAGAATACATCTATAATATAATAAAGTAAAACTAGTTTGTTTAGATTACATGGCCCAGGGTTTACAGATCATAATAAAGCTTATTAAAAATCATCATAAATACCTTCGTATTCGTTTTAAACCACAGTCTGTCGTTTTTGGCGTCCTTTAATGCTTCGAGGGTTGTTTCATAAAATTCTTGTAGCAAGTCCATCTGTAACAAGGAGGCAACAAGAAATAAATACATGTTTCTTTTCTCATTTAAAACACATTCATTAAAGAAACTAACACCTTATGGATCAGTTCCCAGGTGAACCTGGGTTTATATTGGGCTTGCAATCTCATTTGATTCAAAAATGTGTGGAGCTCCACAGTTTATGAGCACGCTTGGAGCATGATTGGGGTATAAAAAGGAGGCAGAGTGCATCCAATTTGGTCGCAATCATCACGATTCCACCAAGTTTCCTCAAGATCATCACGATTCTCTCAAATCGTAGACATCATGGCCCCAGTGGAAACTCAGGTTAACATTAAGTGAATAATGTTGATTCTTCACAAAACCATATATAACTTTAAAAGTATATTAAGTAATGTTTATTCAGTTCATGACTAACAGGCCAAAGTTAAATAAAGCTTGTTTATAAATGTTGAAAACTGATGTACAGGTGTAAAATACATTATCACAAGCTCACTATGAATATTATTTGAGGTGTATTAATGCTGATGTTAAAAGTTTGATAGAGTTGGTGAATGCGTTAAATCCACCACGAGGGCAGCCATGGTTGGAAAAGCAGGTTTGGGAATGAAAGGATGCTGGACTGATTGCCAAAGCAGCAGGAAAAAAGCATGGCGGCAGAGGAAGTGAGCAGAACCTAACCCTTCCTCCACCTTCATGGTTCATGTGCCCTTGAGCAAGGCACCTAACCCCCAGCTACTCTCCAGGCACCACAATGTAGCTGCCCACTGCTCAGAGTGGATGGGTTAAATGCAGAGCCCAATTTCCCTTGAGGGATTAATACAGTAAAAAAAAAAAAGTCAATTAAGGAAATTGTACAGCTACGACACCTGTTTGGAAGTTGAAATGTAATCTAGAATAGAGTTGATGGATTTCTCAGAGTAGTTCCTTGTGACGGCACTTCGAATATACGTCAACAGCTGTTTGTATCGGTTCATCATTTCCGGAAAGTTTGTCTAAACAGGGAAAGAATTAGGAGAAAAGGCATAAAATGTTTATCAGCCACAGTTCCACAAATTCTAAGTATTGTAATAAAAAGCAGTTCTTACCAACTTAAAATTGATTTTAATCATCTGTTTAAGTGCTTTGAATCCCCATTCTCCTTTTTCACCCTCAAGCTCCAGCACCTACAGTTTACATAAAAATGCAGTCATTATACATTTACAGTAAACGTTATTAATATGTGATGTAAATTACAGAGTGCTGGTTTACCTTCTGAAAGCTGCTCAGAGCAGCTTTGGGATCATCTTCCTTTAGGGCTTTAGAATTATAGTACTGATTCTCCAAGTCAACATTTGGCTCAGAGTTGCTGTCCTCAGAGTACTCCTGAAATTTGACACAGAGAACGCCACATTAGTTAACAAGACACCATGCCAGGCTAAGCAGTAAAGTAATGGCTCGTAAAGTAATTCAGCATATGTCAGACACATCCCCTGCACTGCAAATCCTGCAACCACTTTAAGCGGAAATATTTCAATTTTTAAGAAGACTGAAAGTAGAGCGGAAGCTGAAGTCTGGTGCCTCTAGTCAAACAACTTCACTCCACTCAGTGCCCAACTAAAATGGAAAGCAATCCAGATGTCACAGAGATTCGTGAGTGTACTGGAAACAGATTAAGAAGTTCGTAAATTTTGTGCCACCAAAACATTTACACGTTCAGCGCATTTTACAAACAACATCCAGCTGCTAAAATGTTGGGACCAAAAGCCAAACTTGCAGCTCTGTTTTAAAAGATAGTTTAGAAATACTTTCAAGGTGATATTATTTACATTTATTTTCAAATGACTGATAACTGAATAAAAGCCACTGGATTTATATGAACGGTAAAATAGGTTTATAATTATAATAGCTAAAACTGTAAAGGTTTAGGTACAGGCTTTAAGCAAATAAAAACATTTATGGCCTTGTACACACTTATTATTCTGGCTCTGAAATAAAACAAATATGGAAATCTAATTCACATTTGCATGCAAAATTACATTTTGCACCTGGCAGGCTCCAAAACGATCACTTAATTTAAAAAGTTGCTTTAAAAATAAATAAATAAATAAATAAAAATATATTTTTTAAAAAAGGTACTTTTTTTTTTTTTTTAGTTAACTCATCTTACATTACCTTTTCTTGCCAATAATTTTAGATTACTTTTAATGTTTTGCTTTAATTTTATTTATAGACTTAGCATGCATTTTATCGACTATCTTATTGTTAATTTAATTATTATTACTTGCATATTTTACCACTTGATTATTATATTGTAACTTTTGGTAGGATCCTATTACATCCACCACACAGCAAAAATACCCTGGGTTTGAGTCCCAGGCTCAGTCAGAGTGTTTCTATGTGGACTTTGCATGTTCTCCATGTGCTTGTGAGGGTTTCCTCCCACATTACACTAATTACCCTTAATTGTGCGTGTGAGTATTTGCCCTGCGATGGACTGGCAAGCAGTTCTGGGTGTACCCCAGCTTCGCACACAGTTGGTTGCAATAGCTTTACTAATACACCAGTAGGATTAATCAGTTTGGCAAATCACTGCCTGCTCAGGTTTATTACAGAATGTCAGATTTTTCATGTCTCCTTCGAAAATATGTTGGTAGTGAAATAGGCCCAGAAGGTGTGTCTGTGTGTATGTGTGTCTGAGTGTCCTGAGAAGGACTGGCAGCCCCTTCAAGTTGTATTGCTACCTAATGAGATAACAAAGTTACTGAAGATGACTAAATTAATAATTTGACAACCTGTTGTCTCTTTATTTGGGTTATCAACTTCACAACACTTGAATCTGCATTTTACATGATAATAATAATACAAGCCATAACACTAAGAAATTAAATGAATAATTTACTTTGGTGCTATTGCTAATAATAAACTATAATTTTAATATTATTCATGTGCACGTCACTGAATTTGACGGCTTTACTGTCCATGTAAAGAACACCTTACATCAGCTTATCGCCCAGTGTCAGTTTAGGCATTAAGTTATATTAAATAATAATTTTCTACATTATTATTTCACTTTGAACCAGCTGAACTGGGTCAGTGACAGCTCTCCGGCTGCACAAGGCTAGCTAACTAGCAAGGTAGCGTTTAGCATACCATAATACTGTATACTGCAGCGACCAAACGACACAGGAAAACAGATTACAAACTTCACAACTCTACCACTACAGTTCTTTTCAATCACATGTTGTTCTATAAACCTGACGAGCTGAACACAAACCGAATTTAACCATAAACAAACACGAGCTGGCTAATCTAACTGCTCTGTATGCGCTAGCTAAATGTCCAGTCAGAGGTAACCTGGCTACCTGCTCTCACGCTGACATGCTAACGTGACTCTCTCATGCTAACCGAAAACACATTAACCTTACATAAAAAGCAAAAGAAATACATGCAGGTAAAACTATATCCGTCACTTCATTTACCAGATCATAATCTTCTTCATCATCGCACATGAAATCATCTTCCATGTCAGACATTTTGACCGGTGAATAGGGCCGAAACACTCCCACAATCCTCCGCGCTTCAAAATAATCACAGTGGAAGAGGTACTGCGCATGCGCACAAGACGTGTCATTTGCTCTGATCCCAGGTCAGACGCGTGACATCATTTGTTATGAGCAGAGCGACATTTGAGCGAATGGAACTGTTCTCGGAGCGGAGTCTCTTCCGCCAGCAATCCATGGCTTTTTGAATGAAGCCCTCTTCTTCCGTATAGTTTGGAAATATGTTCCGGATATCACTGTCACCTGATAAACTGCTCCAGCTGTAGAAAAGCGGTTACAGAGTGTCTGCGATTTCACTTTGTGTCCTGATGGCGTTAAATCCACCAAAAATCAAGGTGTTACTCAGCGACAGGTAAGTGAACATCCCTGAGGACAGACAGACTCCTTTCACCCAGTTTATGTGCAGCTGCAAAAGTACTACAAGTAAATAAAATACTATTAGTCTGTGAATTTTACCAGCAACTTGGACACATGCCAATACGTCACTTCCTGCCAAAAATCTACTCGGCCGTAAATATTTAAAATAAAATAATGTTTACAGATTTTTCCATTATGATGAAACAAGCAATACACGAGGAATACACAGACATCTGGCTAATCCTGAACACCACAAAGTCCATGGAGCAGAAATAAATACACTCATTTCTTTAAACTCTTAAGAAACAACACTGAAGTGATGTAGTTTTCCATTATATAGACTGTAATTGTCAGGGTTTGCTGCGTTTTATTAATGAATACGCGTGGTAACCATGTCACGTGATTCACAAATGATTCAAATTTACACTTTAAAAGATTGAATTCAGTTTTAAAACCTAAGAAAAATGCAATTTGATAAAAATCAACAAGCAAAAGCGTTTTCAATCGTCCTTTGCTTCTTTAGGTGTATTAAAGCAGGGATCCTCTGATACTATGATTACACAAGTATTTTTTAACATTGGGATTTTTTAACAACCAAGTATGTGCATGTTTAAAGGAAAAAAAAAAAAAAGAACTCTTGCACTGCCTAGAACTTCCATCCATCCATTTGCTGTACCGCTTATCCTAATCGGGCCCCGGGGACTGCACAAATGCAGGGTACACCCAAAACAGCTCACGATACCAGTGCATAGCAACACACACAGCCATACACACTCACACCTAGGGGCAATTTGGAACTGCCAATTAGCTTAATGTGCATGTCTTTACTGAGAGGAAACCGGAGTACCCGGAGGAAATCCATGCACACAGTCACAGGGAGAAAATACAAACTCCATGCACAGACACCCTCACCAAGCCTGGGACTCGGACCTGGGACTCGGACCTGGGACTCGGACCTGGGACTCGGACCTGGGACTCGGACCTGGGACTCGGACCTGGGACTCAAGCCTGGGACTCGAACCTGGGACCTTCGTGGTGTGTGGCGGACGTGCTCATTACTATGCTGTGGTGCAGCCCGGGCTAAAACTTCATTATTAAAAAACTTCCAAATGAACAGTCACATGAAACATTTATATCTATTATAATTTTTTGGAATAATAATTTTAGATATTTAGAATATTCTACAAGTCAGAGTTTTGGATGTTCTCTCATTCAAGAGAAAAAAAACCCAAAATGTGCTAGTTAAAATGTTTTTGTTGTCTATCACAGGCTGAAAAGACCAAAACAAATAATAAAATCTCAGTTATGGCATTTCTGACTTTACTATCTATTAATATGCTGATACTACCCAACACAAGCTACCTAGCATGTTAACTGACGTGGAATTGCCTGCAAGAAAAAACACTGGGTTTTTTCTTCTTGATTTCTTTCATTCCTCCTGAAACAAGAATTTTTTCTTCTGTAGCAAGTTGCTGAACAATTGAATTTAACAAAAGGATACCAGAGAAAATGGCGCAGTGGTTAGCACGTCCGCCTCACAGCAAGAAGGTCCTGGGTTCGATTCCCAGCTCGGCCGTTTCTGTGTGGAGTTTG
>JAQMYF010000007.1:12817490-12836066 GCA_030014195.1 Neosilurus mollespiculum
GCATTTCACTGCATATTGTACTGTGTATAATTTGTATGTGACAAATAAATTTGAATTTGAATTTGAATTTGAATTATTATTATACATCAAGAATCTGACACAGTTCCCTTCAAAAACCTGAGGTTACAGCTGTAGGGGATTTGTTCATTTCCTAGAATGTGGTTTATACCAGTAATGCTGACCTCCATATACGATGGTTTAATTTACCCTGGTGGATAAATAATTTGTTTTTATTTTATTTTGCAATATTAGGCTGTCTTTGGTCATAGACAAGCATGAGAAAGATGAATGTCTGGGGGTATTAGAGCATCCTGTGTCCCTCAAACCATGGAGGGACATAAATATTGCCTGGAGATTAGATTAAATCAGAGTGCATTAGATTAGATTACATTAGATTTGATTATATTAGATTCAACTTTATTGCCACTGAGCAGAGTAGCAGTACAAAGCTTAGCCAATGAGGATGTAGTTAGTATCCAACCAGAAGAACAAAATAATAAGTAGTGTGAAGTATGACGTGCAAAAAAACAGTGATGAGGCGATCTTCTAAATGTATCGTGAATGTATTGGAATTAATGTTACAAAAACATAAACACTGCCATCTCTCCAAAATCTGAATAATACGAGACTTTAAAGTAAGATTTATACTACAATTATATATTATATTCACTAATTCCGGTTTATCATTTATTGCAAATAGAGAAATGGAGGCTTAACTAATGAGATATCTGTGAGTTTTAATTTTTAGTTCATAAATGATAGCACTTACTATAAGCAGAACACATGCATGTATAAGTATAGTATGTATAACACTTCTAACATAATCGATAGTAAAATAATGTTACCTGGACACTAACCACGATGACCAATGAGGTTGCTATAGTAACGGCGAAAGATTGTTGATCAGATATGTGAGAGCCGTCATCGCGCACTGCACACAGGAAAGCCCCATAGGGGATGAAGAAGAGGACAAACGAAGTGTATACACTCTGGATGGTGCACATGAAGAACTTCCGCTTGTTGAACAAGAGATTAAGCTGCCCAGGTTGGTATAAGTTAGGGTAGCGTAGACTGTATTGCTCATTTACATCCTGTCAGAAAGCAAAAAAACATTTTTAAAATATTTTCACGTTCACGTCTTAACATTCTGGGGCTAAGGGAATATTT
Source organism: Neosilurus mollespiculum (assembly GCA_030014195.1). Classification (NCBI taxonomy): domain Eukaryota; kingdom Metazoa; phylum Chordata; class Actinopteri; order Siluriformes; family Plotosidae; genus Neosilurus; species Neosilurus mollespiculum. The sequence continues at coordinate 12,818,658 of JAQMYF010000007.1, forward strand.
GTCAGCATGACTCTAGATTTCTGACCTGGTCAAACAAGCCCATGGCAAGAACAGGCAAAGATGTGTAGACTATGTTGAACAGGGTGATGAACCACTGATCATACACGGTCTGATATAGAACAGAGAATAAATTATACATATTTTCGTGATATTACAGTCATTAGTGTTTACAAGAAAATTTTAGGGCTTACTTGTGCAGAGAAGCCACATAGAAACCCGAACCAGAAATGCACCAGCGTAAAAGCAAAGTTCTTGTAGAAGAAGTAGCAGAGGAAGTTGCACATGCGGTGGTAGGACCAACGGCCATGGACCAGCAGGAGGCGCTGCAGGTAGCGAAACTGGGCAAAGGAGTAGTCTGAGGCCAGAACAGCCTGCATGCCCTCCTGCCCACTGATGCCCACACCAATGTGGGCCGCTGAAAAGAACAGAAGTTCAACACAGATCACAGCTTCATACACTTATTATCAATACAGAGCTCATATTCAATCTGATCTGAAATATAACATTACGATATGTGACTATAAACTGTTTAAAAAAAACAGTTACAGTATAAGACAAATATTAAAGCATTTGATTATTCATTCATTTTTTTGTACTTATCTATTACATCTTGTGGGCAAGCTGGAGCCAATCCCAGCTGACACTGGGCAAGAGGCAGGGCTATGGGCAATTAAGAGTAGCCAGTTTGACCTAATCCATATCTCTGTGGACTGTGGGAGGAAAAGAGAGCACCGGGGAAACCCGCACAGACACAGGGAGAACTCAATACAGAAACACCCCAATCAGTCAAAGTATTTGAACCCAAGCAGCAATGCTAACCTCTGCACCGCCACGCCATCCATACCTGATCAGTTCCTATATTTTCCATGCATCTAGTGCAGGAGTGTGAAACTCATTTTAACTGAGGGCCACATCACTAAATTTAAAGGTGATCGAGGACCAAATAATCACTGAACATCTATTCTAAAAGGGCATTCATGAAATCTGCATGGCAAAATGATTCACTTAGGCATTAGTCCTCTTTTTCCTTTATTCACTTACATTTTCTGACAATGCTTAACAGCGACAGGCTAGCATGCAATCTTTCTTGAGTTATGACTAGCTCGAGTACTGACTAGCTGTTTACATGAAATAGAATGCCGCCGCCTAGTTTAAGGATAATTAATTAGGTTTCATGGTAATGGATGATACAAAGAATGTTCGATAATCATATTCTTTAAAAGCTCTAACGGGCCAAATAAAAAGAGTTGGTGCCCGGATTTGGCCCACGAGTTTGAAACCTGTGATCTAGTGTGTCAGAATGTTAGCAGATTCAAGTAAACATGACTGACAGTATAATGTTCATACATACATTAGGTTAAATTCAGGTATCATAATTGAATGCCTTATCATTCTTACTCTTGATCATGCTGACATCATTGGCTCCATCGCCAATGGCCAGCGTAACAGCTCTTTTATGCCTCTTGACTAGTTCCACCACCTGAGCTTTCTGCAGAGGAGTTACTCTACAACAGATCACAGTTTTACACAAGCAGGCCACTTCTAGCAGGGTCTGCTCCAGGTCTGCCTCCAGTGCATGGGCCTACAGAACAGAAAGCAGAGATTTGGCTGCTGTGAGACTTGGGACTCAAGGATGTTTTAACACCAGTATGAACTTGAATATACCCAAAAGGCTGTTGTGTTCTGGCACAAATTAATGTAAATTAAAGTCTGTAAGCCTGAGAAAACCCTTCCCCTGGTCAAATTCTAATAATTTCTGCTATAAATATAAGAAGGTATGAAAAACCAAGACTTTCCTGAAGCATGAAAATTGGTGTCTTATTGGCAAAGATCACAGACGTTAGTCAGAGATATATATCTGAGGTTTCCATCACAATTACATTTAACCCCAGGCTGGTTAGTTAACAGAAGGTTAAAATACGAACAAAGATGACATTAGCATGTTTTCTATTTTCCCATAAATGGTTCATACTCAGGGAGTCATGCAGTTATTTCGTAACCTGTTCAGCTTTACAATAACTCCACATAAAACTCCTTACCAAGCTGTGTCCGTTAATGATAAGTGCATATTCTGCAATAATGGTTTCCTCAAACACAGAGTCACTGGCAAATGTATCAGTCTTTCTCACATCCTGGTCACTGTTGAACCTCTCCCTGCTAGGACCCACAATTCTCTCTTTGGCATTTCTATGCAACAACAAGGGTCAAGAATTTATATTAATTTGTGAAGAAAAAAACAAAACAAAAGAAAAATATATGCACATTAGGTGTTCTAAATTGCCCCTATGTGTGAGTGTGAATGTGTGTGTGTGTGTTGGGGGGGTGGGTGGGGGGGTCTTGTCTTGTAGTGGTCTGTCGAGCTCTTCGGTACCTACCCCACCTTCCCCCAGTATTGGCTGATAGGCTCCAGTCTCCTGCCAACGCTAATAGGATTATGCAGTTCGGCAAATGAATGAGAATGAGCGAATGAGTAAACTGACCTTGGGGGCTGCATGTAACACATGAAATGCAAAAAGTGCTGTAAAACGTTAAAACTAGGTGTAAGTTACCTCAGCTCCTGCTGAACTTCAAGTGTGCTATGACCTGAGATTATGAACACCTCATTCATGTCATCTCTTAACATATTACAGGAGTAGCCAATATTCATTGCTGTCTCTGAAACATAAGAAACAAGTGGAAACAGTTATCTTGCATTGGGTATTACAAGGACATTATCTATAATATGTATCCCCTGATGCTGCTCACCTAGTTTGTCCCCAGTGAGAACCCAGATCTTAATATTCGCAAGGGTCAAACAGCTAATAGTTTCTGGCACCCCTTCCTGCAGTTTATCTTCTATGGCTGTAGCTCCAAGAAGCTTGTGGAGAAAAGGAGGCACAGCACATATTGTTTTTTCAATAGAAAAATTTCCTCTTATTTACAAAATACCTATGCAGATATGGGTCACAAATAAAGAGAGGGAAAAATGCTGCCTTTGTAATGCTTTGGAGGAGAATTTCTGGCATCTATTGCATCTTGTCCTGCAAATCAATACAAAGTCCTTGATTTATATTTTTCCGATGATGAAACATTCCTATCGTAATGGGAGTGGTCTCTCCCAGGAGGACAATATCCCCATAGACAGTGCACAAGGACACACTGAATTGTTTGACGAGCATAGCCATGGTGGAAATCATATGCTATGCCTTTCACAATCAACTGATCTCAACCCAATTATACACCTACATATAGGAGATTTTAGACAGTACTGTCCTCCACCATCATCAAAACACCATTCGAGTTAATAACAAAGAAAGAATGGTGTAAATCTCTTCAGTAAATTTCCAGAGATGTGTGAAATCCAAGGAGCTATACTGCTGGCTTGTTGGTCCAAGACCTTATTCGTCTGTATACTTTTGATGCACGTTGAACTACAGAAATGTGTTGCACAGACACAATTACAGAGTACAATGCCATATACTCCACACACACACACACACACACACACACATACACACACACACACACACACACACACACACACACAAGCTGTCCATGTCTCTGTTCTTACCCACAGACCCTGCTCAATCTCCTCGTAAAGAGCCCCAAGTTTGTCTTCTCTGTTCTCCAATGCTGTACTAGCAAACAGCAGCTTCTTCATCCACTCATCAAACATGTCCTCATCCAAATCCTTATAGGCCAGAGCTAACGTCCTCAAACCCTCACCGGCAAACTCCTTCACCAAAGGCAAATTCAATTCAAAACAAAAAATTATTGATCCTATTTAAAGGTTAGCTAAGTAAATTTGATATGTTTAGTGCTAAGCATCTAGGAATACAACAATGTATAACGTTTGCATATTTCATTTCCTGCGTTTATGGCTCTATGGAGCATTACTGTCATTTATCGTCTGCTTGGGTAGCATTAAATATAGATTCTACCCAAAAGTGAATGGAGGCTAATTGCTCTTTAGGAAACCACAGACAGATGACGGAATGATAGTCTTAGGTAAAAGACACCACAGTTTTAAAGCAAGTCTGAAATCTTTTCTTTACCTAAGTGGTTTCAGGAAACATGAGAGTTTACAGTAAAATTTTATATATATCTATATCTATCTATTTATCTATCTATCTATCTATTTATCTATCTATTTATCTATATATATCTATCTATCTATATATCTATCTATCTATCTATCTATATATATATATATATATATATATATATATATATATATATGTATGTATGTATGTATGTATGTATGTATGTATTAAGCAGCAAGACGCAAGCCTCTTCTTCGACTTATGTCTAGTCTCTGTGTATGTGTGTGTATATATATAAATATATATATATATATATATAGGTTTAGATTAAGGTTTAGTTTGATAGTGTGTAAAAGATTATGTAAAAGTCAATTAGAAAAAGACACTGAAATGAACTCACATTAAGATGTTCTGAGGTAGTGTACATAAGGTCCTCGTTGGATGGATCTAATCTCTCAAAAATTATTGTGTCAGCTCCTTTAGAATAAAGCTTCAGTTGCCCCTTTGGATTTCTCACTGTATAAAAGAAATGATGGGCCATCTTAATGCTTCACAGTCACATTCAGTGCCTCTTTTCAGTAACACAATAAATATAGAAACCAGACAAGACAAATCACAGTATCACAGTACTGATGCATTGATTTGAAAATTGCTGTTTATCCCCAGTTTGGCACAATGGCTAGTGGTTAGCACGTCCGCCTCACAGTATAAAGGTCCGGGCTCAAGTCCGAGACTCAGCAAGGACATTTCTGTGTGGAGTTTGCATGTTCTCCCCCGTGCTCCGGTTCCTTCTGGGTGCTCCAGTTTTTTCACACAGTCCAAAGACATGCACGTTAGGTTAACTGGCTGTTCCAAATTGTGTTTAGGTGTGTGTGAGGGTAAATGGTTGGGTGTTGGCCCTGCAGTAACATGAGAACATGCAAACTCTACACAGAAACACACAGCCCGGGACTCAAACCCAGGACATGCGAGGCAGACGTGCCAATCACTACTGAACAGAAAGTTGTAGGAATAAAATGCCACATATACTGCATTTAAACATACACTATGAGTTTAATATACACAACGTGTATATACAAATGTTACAAAGAAATAAAAAGCTTGTTTAGTATTCTGTATTTCTCTCAAATTTATATCATAAATAAAAGACCTCTCTTTTAAAACTTGAAAATGGAATAGAGGAAATTAATAATTAAATAAAACATTTGAAAATCATTCTGTTAGCGGTGGACCAACAACAAAATATATCTTTAATTAAAGAGGATGTTATTGTGTACATGAGTAAATGAAATGCGGCTCACCAATAACACTCATTCTCTTCCGGACATTGTTGAAATCTAGTATAGCCAGAAGCTGGTAAGTGACTGGTTGTCCCATCTCATACAGGGTAATGGTTTCTGGTGTTCTGGCTCGAAATACAAAGCCAAAATTACGAGCTGCAGTAACCAAGGCTCCTTCATCAGGTGACTGAGCCTGATACACCAACTCCCCTAGGACAGATTTCAGAGGACAAACGGTCTAAGATATATAAACTACAAGAACACTGTTTACAAAAGCAATCTTTGCTGATCATGAAGAGTTTACCTTCACTTCTCTCTTCAGGCATGACTGTATGGCACAGAGCTAGCAACCTGAAAAATTCCTGCACCAATGGCTCCTCCAGTTTAATGGCCTCTACGAGGCTGCTGTCATAGAAACGAAACTTCCTGTCCATTAGCAGGTTGAAGGAGAAATCCACACATGGGGTTTTCTAAACAGTAAGAGTAATAAAGCGTCTTGCCTTTTGTATTCCTTTTTGTGATTCACTGCCTTAAATTGTGTCATGGATTGGGGTTAGATATTATACTACGTTGTAAACTGTACCTCGGTGATATCCACTTTGTGTCCGAAATCATCATACACCTCACCTACCCATAAACAAATACCAGTTAGCAAAGTTAAGCACAAGTGTTTATAAAGGTCGATTATTTTTAAGAGTGGAGCGTGAAATTTCAAAACATATACTCACCATATGTCTTGCCATTGATGGAGCATTTATTAAAGACCATAATGTTCTGAGTGAGGGTCCCTGTTTTATCTGAGAAGATGAACTCCACTTGGCCCAGCTCCTCATTCAGGGTGGTGGTTCGTGCCTCAGCCGGGGTGTCCTTAGAACTGTAGTACATCTTACGGTCCCAGTTTATAAAATAACTGTGGCCTAGACGCAGTATCTCAACACTGCAGGGAAAAAAAGCACCTGTTTGCAATTAAACTGATACATTTACACCCACAGGCTACTTTAATAGGAACACATCCACCCCCTGGGGTGGTATGGTGGCATAGTGGTTAGCACGTCCACCTCACAGCAAGAAGGTCTGGGGTTTGAGTCTAGGCTGGGCGAGGGCACTTCTTTGCGCAGTTTGCATGTTCTCCATGTGCTCGTGTGGGTTTCCTCTAGGTACTCCAGTTTTCTCCCACAGTCCAAAGACATTCACATTAGGCGAATTGGCTGTTCCGATATGCCCCTAGGTGTGAATGTGATCATGAATGGTTGTGTGTGTGCTGGCCCTGAGATGGATTGACGAGCTGTTCAGGTTGTACCCCGTCTTCTCCCAGAGTCAGCTGAGACAGGCTTCAGCCTCCCCGCGATCCTAGTATGAATGAATGCACAAACATCTACTACAACATCCAATCAGCAAATCATGTGGCAGCAACACAGAGCATCAAATCATTCATCCCCAAAAACTTCACCATTGAAAATGTGAAGATCTTCTTTCTGTTCAGTGTTGAATTCTGCCACCTGTAGCCCCATATCTCTGTTCCTGGCTAATAAAAGTGGAATCTTCTGCTGTTGTCACCCATCCACTTCAATCATTTATGTGTTGTGCATTCTAAAAAGCTTTTCTGCTCACCACATTTGTAAAGAGTGGTTATTTGACTTACTTAAGCCTTCCTGTCAGCTCAAATCAGTCGGGCTCTTCTTCTCTTACCTATTATTAAGTCTTTCTTTTTGTTTGCTTGATTTTCACAGAGATCAGCAATTTCCCAAATACTCAAACCAGTCTGCCTGGCACAAAGACCCAAACCACGATCAAAGTCACTGACATTGCATTTTTCCAAATTCTCATGTTTAATGTGAAGATTGCCTGAAGCTCTTGACCTGATTACACATGAATTGAATTTATTACCCTGCACTACTGCCACATGATTGGCTGATTGGATAATTGAATGAATGTGCAGGTGTACAAGTGTGGGTAATGAGAGTGAATGTATCTGTGGCAATTTTCATGGATTGTGATGATTTCAGATGGTATTATAATGTAATTCCAGCTGTATTATAAGATGGTCATGTTCACCCCTAAGACCTTAAAGGGTACATGTGGTTAATTAATGTTACTAGCTCTTTAAAATGATCATGTAGGGCATCAGTGGTTCCTTCTGGCAACATCAGTCCTTGTCCCTTGTCAAAGTACGTGTGAGTGCCACAACACTGGACATGCTCAGATACATGTTGCCTTCCTCATTGGCTGTTCCATCCTGGTAGTGACGTGAACTCGTTGGATTGGCTGGGCTGTGTTACTGACCCTGTGCATCCTAACACAATATCGGCCAGTGCGAAGCTGCACAAACATCAAGCGCAGAAATCACGGAAAACATTTATTTTGTGTTCCTAAACCAAATGACGACAGGAAAGCTGAGTTGGCAAAACATTAGCTGCATAAGCTGTTTTGGATTTACCGTCACGCACATCTCTGGCAGCATTCTCGTCCTCAGAGTCACTAAAATGTAACATCTCACTGTCTCCACAAGACTCCTCCCTCTCTGGTTCAAATAGGTAACCATTTACACCCATTTCCTCGAAAGTCCTAGCCGTAGTTGCTTCTTGATCATATTTTTTAATCACCTAAAATGTCACTCGCTGAATAGATCTGCTTGTTTACTTGCGCTGGACAACCCAGTCCAAAGAATTCATGTCACTTCTGGGGAAAACACGACTGCTAACCTTTGGTTCAACCCCCGCAAGTAATCCACATGATAAAATTACCCAGTTTTGTGCTTTTATGGTCATTTATGTTAAAATAAGTGTCTGCACCACTAAACATATTACATATGCACAAATTATGCTGTAAGGATGACCAAAACCGGTACTCTTTAATAGGTGAAGGATCTGGTAACTTGGGCAGAACAGATCCAAAAATACTGTCAAAGAGCATTCAGTAAGCACTGGCTACTGACACATTAACTTAAGGCTGCAAAAAACATGTCTTTACATACCAAGAGCTTTTAAAGTAGATACTGTGAAAAAAATAGTTTCTGACCTGTCCAGGAGTCTATAATCAGCAACTAAGAATTAAAACATAGTCTGATTGTAACCAATTATAAAACATCTTGGTTTGGAGGGGTCTATCATTGCCTGTCAATGATTTTGTGCATGCACAGAAAGATAAACAAAGGAGCACTAAATAAACAGGAAGCAAAGTGTTAGCTTGGTGGAGTAGAGATGAGTCTAGGACCATGACGGAGTTACTGATTTATTTTTAGGACACAAAAACAAAGACAGCAGATGTTTCACCAAAAGTTTTAGATCTAGTTTTTCTGAAAATGGCTTTCACTACCAAAAAGTATAAGAAGATAAAGGGTGCAGTGGAATATAAATAAGACAGAAGTGTCCTCAAAGAAACTGAATGGAGCAAAACTACTTATTAACTGAGTGTGAGATCTGTACAAAGAAATCGAAGCCTGAGCCAAAGAAAAGAAAAACATCCAGAGCTGAGATTTCTCTGCACAGGCTGAACAAACAAGATTAATAATAAGCTTATTTTATGCCATTTTAAAATGGTGGCCTTTTTAAATTTCACTTCGGGTGCTGTTACTTGCCCGCTTCTGAACAAGGAGTCTTCATTCATGTCTATGAAGGCTTTGGTAGTGACACACTGCCACTTCTGATTCGCCAGCAAATTGCGTTTCCAAGTATGATTGGCCTTCACGGCATGAACCTTGGTTTTCTTTGTGTTCTAGTTTTCCGGCTTTCAGTACATTCCATGTTCTTGATGTTGCTTCATACACTTTTTGCTTTATTTGTACTTTGTTAACCGGCAACATGCTACTTGTTTCAGTTGTGTGTTTTGTTTCCTGCATATGGATCTGGTCTCGACATGCATTTGGATAAGGTTGCTTGTTTCCCGTCTGGTGGAAGCTGCTAAAGATCATAGCAAGCTAGCTAACGGCTACCTTGAAGGGCGATACACACTGGTCCATACACGATTTAATGGCCATATGATGACCAATCAGATTGTGTGTACTGTCATTGACATATCATAAGACGGTTTTTCTTTCAGCACTGGACTGACCTCCCAGATTTAAAAAACTCACTAAGAAACTGATATGCGAAATATGTAGTCATTATTTTGTTTGGTAATTTCTAGTGTCACTTCAGGATTCAAGATTCAAGAGTCTTTATTGTCATTATGTTCACACATAATGACATTTTGTATGATACTCTCAGCTTTTTTCATTCTCTTAAAAATATGGGAGAACACTGATCTACTCATCTATGTACAACTACAGGTCACATAGAGGTTGCATCCCCGAGATGTCAACAAAAGCACAACAAAGTCACTTCCTGCTTACTGTAATGCAACGTTTTGGCAGATGCTTTTTTCCCAAAGCAACTGAGTGAGTAGAACAGATGAACACTGAGTCCCTTATCTGTGTGTGATGCCAGAATCTGAACAAACAAACAACCATGGCATCAGTAGTTTAGCAATTTTAATCTGTGAAACATTACTTTCACCCCATCACTTACCTAACATAAAGAGAGATGGGAACCACAGTGTTTAGGTTGATGATGTAAGACCAGAAAGTGAGGAATCCAGATAAGACAGCATTACTTAGAAGTTCATCCCAACACAGGAAAGCCCAGAAGTTTTTCCCAACTTTTTGCTCCCAGATGGTGTTCCCAATAGCCAGAATGATTCCCATGCAGATAAGGAATCCAAAGATCTACAAACCCAAGAATCTTTATCAACACTTTCTTTCCTTCAAAAAATAAAAAATAAAATAAAGAAATAAAATCACTCAGCTTATAGCCTGAGTTTGAAATCAGTAATTGCTCCTAATGATTTGTATTGTTTAATATTGTTTCCGCAAGCTGATGCAAGCTTGTACAAGCAGACATAAAATGAAGTCATCTCTAGCACTATGAGTAATAAGAATGCAACACGCAGACAAAATCCGGCACATACTCACCCACAATACTAAAGTGTTCATCAACTTGTCAATGCTGGTCCTTTTGAATTTCGTCCTCCCACAGTTTTGCATCAGCTTGGTTTGGCGCCCTTAAGATAAACACACACACACACACACACACACACACTTTGTTTTAACACTGTGCATTACAAATAACCATAAAGAATTAAAAGGGCCTTGGTTACTTCAAACCGTTCCAAAATGCCATAAACATTGTGGTAAATAGAACAGCTAAAGCAATTTAGCTTAAATAATAACAAAAAGGAAAATACCAGCAAAGATGACCAGGCCAAAGCACCACTCAGTGTTTCTCAGTATACACCCTCTCAACAGCATTTTCTCATTGTCCAGAGGATATTTATTGTCTTTCCAGTACAGGGTCCCAGTGAATCTATCCAGCTTGTTATTAGGAGGTTCACATATAACCTCGCCTGATAAACAGAAAAAATGGTATGAATGTAATGTTAAATTGGTAAACTCTCAGATCATCTATATTTATAGTATAACTGTGGTTATACTATCGTTAAGGTCAGATTATGCACCTAGATTGACCATTAATTATACATCATATTCCTTTTTTCTATGCATAGAGGAAGAAGGGCTTCAGGCTATTACAAGCTTTTATACCCTGAAAGCTACTTATTCCTATACTTATTGTACGTGTATTACCTTTTTACTATGGTTTACATTTGGTAAATTACATACAAATAACACATACTACTCTATCCATACCCATTGGCAGTTGTGCAGTCTGACTAGCTTATCTACTACTAAAGGTAGGTACATAACTATTAAAAAAAAGAAAAAAAAAAAAGAAAACAGAAGCAGTCACAGCTTATGCTAAGCTAATTGCTAGGCAGTGGGCTATTTTGTTCTTTCTACCCTTAGCATAAAGTAGTTTATTCAAGTGTACTACAAGTATACTAATTTTATACTAAAACTAACACTGTAAACTTGAATTTTACTTATTATATACGATATTTTATGTATTTCAGAATAGTATAGTGAAGTATACTCAGTTTATACTGAATAGTATAAAGAAAAGTACATCAATACTAATAGGATAAAATATTTTTCAAGTATACTTAATAAAATAAACTTCAAGTAGACTACTTTCTGGACTACTTTTCAAGGGTAGACTTATTCCATAAAAAGCAACCAATTTAAGAATGAACACATTTGACTTAAAAATATATATATATTTTTAGATAGTTTGTTTTCCAAAAACACTATGTCATCGGCCCGCTGCAAATAACAGGGCCACAGTCCTCAGTGTTGCCTGATGCTGGTGACCAGGGTAAAGGATTTGCTGCTGTGCTAATTCTAGGCTAATTGACTCTTTTGTAAAGCATTTGATAGTAAGAAGTACAGTGGTGTGCAGTGAAGATTATACACCACCACTTTTGTCTAAAAGGGCTCCTAATAAAATGACGTAAAAAATTACTTCTCTATAATTTTTTGTTAAAAATGTATTGAACAATGCTATTGTAGGCAACGAGAACCAAAAAAATCATTCCGACAAGTATATTGAGGTAAAAGTATGGCTACTAAACAAAAACACTGAAAATACCAATTTTCGGAAAGTGAAGCAATTCTTATTTTTTTGACTTTTGCATAGCATGAATGAATTTCAAACCATATGGAATGGTTTAGCAAGTGAAGAAATTAAAAAATACAGTAGTGTGCAGTGATGATTATACACTTAACAAAATGAAGATAAATCAGAAACCAAGTACTACAAGTATTTATTTCATGTAATATTGGATCAAACTGATGAGAATAAGTAAACAAACAACAATATATAGTAATAACAAAAATAACAGTCTCTTTTGAGAAAATAATGTTTAGTGTGGCACCATTTACTTTGATTACAGCATTTAACCTTTCAGGCATAGTGTTCAGATATTTTTTTATTTCTTCACTCGCTAAACCATTCCATATGGTTTGAAGATCATTCATGCTATGCAAAAGTAAAAAAATTAAATTTGCGACACCTTTCAATTTTTCTGAAAAATTTGTATTTTCAGTGTTTTTGTTTATTAGCCATACTTTTACCTCAATATACTTGTCGGAATGATTTTTTTGGTTCTCATTGCCTACAACAGCATTGTTCAATACATTTACACCAAAAAATTATAGTGATGTAATTTTTTACTTCTTTTAATTAGGAGCCATTTTACACAAAAGTGGTGTATAATCTTCACTGCATGCTACTGTATATATTTTATTTAAAAAAAAATGTATGAACATTTCTCACAATCCAATTAGCAAAGAATAAAACATTTATCCCCCACCCCCACCCCAATGAATATCTGATAAGGGATTGTAAAATAACTGTTAATTATAGAAATGAATACATGCACGCAGAGTTCTACAGAACTTTCCAGTATTCTATCAAATTTATTCTATCAAATGTTAAAGTTCACAAAAGGAATTCACTGAAATTCTGAAATGGCACCTTCATAGGGGTTCAGGCATAAAACTGGCAGTACTAGACCCACATTAATCAAATGAGTATGAGAAAGAGAATAGGTGTTTTGTGTGAGCTCATCTCGAGAGCACATCTGTAATGATAGTGCACTACTCATGTTCTGAAATACCATCGAACTCTGCAAGCTTGGCAACGTCTGCTCCAAGGTCTGAGGTTACAGTCAAAGCTTGGCGCACCTTCAGGTTTGTCTCTCTGTTAGAACAAAAATCCATAAAGAAGCTTTTTTACACAGATGATGGGAGGATAATAACTATAAAACATAATCTGGAGGACATTAGACACTATATCCTTCAACAATGATTAATGTGTCTTGCTAGCATGCTCTTACCCATCTAACTCTGCTGTCTCAATGTAGCACAGCCCATAGGGCTCGCTGCTGGAGAGCAGGAGCAGATCAGCCTATCGATCAATCCCACCAAAAAAATTTTTTCAAAAAGTAAAACAGAAAAAAGACTGACTAAATCAATCAAGCACTCCGGAAAGGCTTCCACAATGGCATTACGGTGAGACATGTTAGTGGCCCATTTGCAAAGCTACAGTAGTATCACAGGTTGGAGTTGATTCCATTTATACTTGAAATGTATGCTTAACAATATAATGAAAGTATTTCCTTACAAAAATCTATCAAATGCTCCTTTATTATCACATTTCTAAAAGTCAGAAACTTACAGCAACAAACTGATTGTTCTCGAGTTTTATAATGTCTCCAACTCGAACATTCATCCATTTCTCATTCTGTAGCCTGTTGAATAAAAAAACACCACATTTGCTCTATTAAGGATTGATCACGCTTTTTAGTTCATTATGTATCTTAGTTGATAACATGATGAAGAGGAAATAAAAGATGACTTACATTCCCTTGATGAGTACCTGAGACTGGCGTGTGTTGACTTGTTGATCACTTTTATGGCGGAACTGGAATACAACAGGCAGAAATTACAACTCAAGGCAGCTAACAAACATGAACATAAGTGACAAATAGCTTGTAATCACACAGTACTGAAGCTAAGGAAGGTCTCCCAGGCACACATAAGGGTAACTAAAGGGTAGTACTTAAAATATTTTGTATAGAAATTCATTAAAAATGTTTTTTTGGTTTTAAATACACTTCACCCTCGATTTCCTGTGCCCCTATTTCCCGGATTTCGGATTTTCCAGACAAAATCCGGCACCGGATATTATTTGGTATTGCCGGAAAAATGCTCATACAAGTCCGGGAAAAGACGATGGAAGTCTTATTTATGTCTGATGAACAGAGTGGCATCAATGACGGGAAAGCTAAGTGAAACTGAAATTGAGGACAGTGACAACGAGCCGGAACCCACATTTAAAATGAATGTGGTAAAAGAATGTGCTGATACGCTCCTTAAGTTTGTGGAAAAACAATATTGTGTACTGAGTGTCGGATAAGTGTTGTAAAAGTTTGGGACTGCCGCTGAATAATGGTGATTGCCGGACTGATTATGGTAAATGTCCGGGAAAGGGTAGGGACCCCGGACATTAGCGATTGCCGGACTTTTGAGGTTCCCAGACAGCCTATCCCCCCTAATAATCCAGGAAATCGAGGGTGAAGTGTACACAATAAATTATTGGTTACGTGATAAGTATTAAGTTAAATGGGGTCATTAAGTCTGTTGGAGGAGTTGAAGTTTCTTTCTACAGTGCTCAGGGAAATAAGATGACCTGATCAATAAGTTATATACTATACTGTAATTGGATGTCGTGGAAAACATAGTGGTTTATCACATGGCAATCAAAGTATGATTAATGTTCATTCAATTATATTCAGTAATCATCAGTGGTGGAACCAAAGCCAATCTCCAAGAACACTGAGCATGATGGGAAGCCAGTCCATTACATGATAACATGTAAAAACCCACCCACCCACACACACACACACACGCACACACACACACATCAAAACAATTTAACTGAAGGCCCGATTTCTTATCTGCCATGCAGTTTTGTTCCATCCTCATCAAGTCTCTATTCCTCACTGGAGGTGTTCAGAAGTGACACATTCCAAAAGCATAGTGTCCTGTTTGGCTGATTTTATCATGTTTATAACATTACTCTTCCTGCCTGCCTGCGTGGACAGAGTGGCAAAAATAGATAAATAGATTGTATTTTTATTGGAGGAGCATGGAGAGCCGCTTCTGGGACACTTCTAAAATGCACCATGACATGTCCAGTTTAATTACAAGTATTGTCTAGACTGGCTGAGATGAGCTACATCCGCGTTGCAGATGGAACATGACGCAGCAGGGTCTGATGGAAACCACGGTTTAGTTCACCAATTCAGCATTTTTTTAGTGTGTGTGGTTGCAAGAAGCCCATATGGACTCAGGGAGAAGATGTGAGATTATTACAGAGTTTAATTCGAGCTCAGAAATGAACTAAGGAAGCCGGAGCCGCGAGGCCGCAATGCTACCTGCTCACTACTGTGAAATGGTATTATAATTCAATCTGATCTAATCATTCACATTTATCTGAATTTTTCACTTTGGATTCAAAAGAAATAATGCATGCACACAGTATGAGCCATTAATGAAAAGCATAAATTGATAGAACTCAGCATGTCAGCACATGCGTCACATGGAATGAATAAGATCACAAGTGACAGTTTTCGTGAGATTGATTATTAAATCAATAGAAGACGGCACTACAGTAGCACACTACTACTGTAGTGCCCTCCTCCATTGACCAAAATATATTGCTATCAATGTAAATACAGTGGTAGAAAGTACAAAATGAGTTGGATGATAAGTAAAAAAATGTCAAAATGTTTGCAAAATGTCACTTGCAACCTTATTCCTCCTGCTAGATATATTATGTTCTAACAGCTCACATAGTCATCAGTAGCATCTTTTACAGCGGTGATAGACAGTACCAACACCAAAGGCACAATAGTGGTGAACCAGGAAAGAGAGGAGATCTCCGGGATTAGCTATTAATAAAGAATCAAACAGACATATTATTTGTCAGCAAGAGCTTAATAATTATCTAATGATTCAATACAAGATTTTAAAACAACTAAAACTATGTCTCTCAGTAGTAGGGTTAAGAATTACTGACTTAATTAAAGTTCAAATCGGTTTAATTTGTAATATTATTAAAAACAAAGAAAATATACCTGCAGGATAAGCAGAACTATGAAGTATGCGTTGGCAAACCGCTGAAGCTGCTCAAACAAGTTAATAGGTAGAAAGGTATAGAAGGTATACTTCGCTGTCTTGATGTGATTGTCCTGGAGAAGAATAAATAATCATAACAGTGTAGAATATTTCAATTAAGCTTATAGGTCTTAATATAATAAAAGTAATTTTTTATCCCTTTAATCTGTGGCTGTTTCTGGAGGATAGTTATCTGAATCATTACCACAGTAAATAACAAAAGTAAACACTCTGCCTGTTCAATATCCACCCATCCATTTGCCGAACCGGTTAATCCTACTAGGGTCACGGGGAGGCTGGAGCCTATCTCAGCTGACTCTGGGCGAAGGTGCGTACACCCTGAACAGCTTGCCAATCCAGCGCAGGGCCCACACACAATCACACACACGACTATTTACACTCACACCTACGTGCAATTAGGAACAGCCAATCAGCCTGCTGTGTACGTTTTTTGACTGTGGGAGGAAACCGAAGTACCTGGAGAAAACCCATGCAAGCACAAGGAGAACATGCAAACTCCACACAGAACCACCCTCGCGGAGCCCAGGACTCAAACCCCAGAGTCATTTGCTGTGATATATCATGGAATAATAATCATAATCCATTCCAAGTGAATTCAGCTGTATTTGCTTTTAGTAAAAAGCAGGATGATTAAAGAAAAAAACGTGCGGCTTTTAAAATTGTAGGAGTGTCCAAACATTAAAAGTAACGGCTCTGACTGGTTTATTTCTCAATGTAAGACTGAGTAAATATGGGCTGTACACTTCCGTAGATGATTGTTGCAGCTTTGCTGTGGCTTGTCTAGTACTTCCCAATAACTATAACCGCAATTAACTATGTATTAGCTTACAGTATACAGAGAGTTCACCGGTGTGTTTGTGCTGTTTTCCATCATTGTGATTTACTCGCTTCTTAATTTTTCATACAATTCTTTATGGTGTGAAAGTACAGTAGATTAAACACAGTGAATAAAAAGGCTAACTGGAAATTGCAGCACAGGGTGAACTCATTTTTGTTTAACTAAGTTCCACTATACATAAAGGACTATACATCCTTTATACAATCATAGAGGCTGGAGGTAGACATCTATCCATATGAAGTTCAGTATTTCCACTAGCCATGTTGCTATATATATGTTGCTATATATAGGACAGATCTTAAACATGAGATGGAAAATAACTTACAGCGTAACTGAACTTTTCATTGTAGTCACGGTCATTGGCTCTAACATGGCGTTCCTCCTCTTAAACAAAGAGAATGAAAAAAAAAAACCAGCATGTAATTAGAATTAAATTTTCTAATAAACAGTAATACAGTTTGGGGTAACATCTCTGGCAGTTTCCACTGTTTCACATTTCACCTTTCCCTCGTAGGTTTTACAGGTTTTTGTTTTGTACTACACTGCAGACTCAGTTACAAACTTCTCTTCACTTCACTTCATTAGGTGATTATAAAGGAGATGCCCAGGTACTTAAAATTCTTGTTCCGAATCTTC
>JAQMYF010000007.1:12837877-12883226 GCA_030014195.1 Neosilurus mollespiculum
GCAGTGATTACATATATATATATATATATATATATATATATATATATATATATAAAGGAAAGAGTTGCTATGAAACCCTGTTCAATACACTACCAACAACAGTTATAACACACTTATTTTGTGTTGTTCACAGACTCCTGCGTCCTTGCATAAATAATGTTTGATCTTTTAGTAATCCTTTCTTAATACTCTTTGTACACTTTGTACTTTTTATACTCCTCTCCACTCCCATGATCCCATGCAGCACTACCTTGTCCAGACGCCTTGGAGCGTGGGTTCCAGCCTCCTCTCCATGGCACTAACATCCACAGCCATCTCTCCGCCATTGTCTGCCTGCACTGTCATTCTTATACAGCACAAAACAAGGTTCATCAATCAGCCAATAAACCCATTTCAAATCCTCATCAGAACAATGCGATTATCTGCATATATCACCTAAACGCGTCACTACACACTAATCATACCCATCATCTGCACACAGATATATGTGGATTCTCTCGGGCAGGTAATTACCCTAATATTAAAATGGTTCACTCTGGAATGTAACTAACATTGCCTGCACTTGCCTGAATGTCTAATAGACAGAGACGTGTTATCCTTAGCCATTGCTGTGAAATTCCAGAAACCAGCGGGCGTAAAAGTAATTACCATAAGACTACGGCTAATCATTGAGAAGCAGTGAACTGCAGGTTGCTGGGCTGTCTAGCCTTATAAGTGCACTGTTTTGCACTTAGGGAGGAAAAGGCAACATAAAATGTTAACGCAATAAATTTAATCCTGCAAGCACATGCAAAATGTAATAGCAAATACAAAAACCGTGAATGCTTGTCTGAGCATGACAACTAAAGCCTTAATATCAAATATGCCCAAACGACAAAAAAAATACTTGAGTCCAAAAATTCTCAAGCAAGCCTGAGCGGAGTTTTATAGTGAAGTAATAGAACATTGAACCGTTAACTATACAACTGAGATACAGCAATGACTATCAAATCTGACTTGCACTTTCTGCTGACTATCACATAATGACAACCAACACCTATCCCCTAAAAAGCTTTAACAGGAATCCTGCAGGAGAGCTCTTAAAATATAAACAGTCTCATATTACATTAGTGTTAAACCGTCCTACTGCATTCTGAGTCCTGCTCATTTCCTCTTTTAAGAATGGCAACAACATCATTTCAAGTTCATATAGCTACTCTATAGGTCCTACTAATAGCCTAACACAGAAATAAAGGCTTGGAAGACAGGCAAATCATTTCTGAATTACAGTTCACACCAAGCAAACTTTAATAGGAAATGGAGTTACTCTTTCCAAACAGGTGCCACCATGCATTAAATATTAAAGAATGTTTAGTTGGATGCGTCTGATCTATTTACACCTTTGGTTGGTGTTGGTTACTGACCAACATGTACAAGTTCCTGATGACAAATAATAATATAATAGACAATTCAGGAAATATACATTTATATAAAGTGCCTGATCTTAACTACCAATATCCAGACATGGCTTTTGGCATCAAGTTTTACATATAAATATATTTTAAACCTATAATATGGTATAAAGCTTCTATGCTGTACCACATTCTACATACTAAAACATGGAGGTTTAATGAACATGTCTATATAATGAACATAAAAGTTAGCAGTACACTTTTCTCACCAGTAAATGTTTACTGTAATATCAACAGAAAAAAAAAAAACTTTCTTTTACATTTACATTAAGTATCAAAAGCATACAGATTTTCTCCCCTTGAATTTAATATCCAAAACCATGAAACAAAGCAGTATCACTTCTTACCAAGTACAAACCTATAGACACTGAGCTGACAAAAATCATTCTCTGAAACCAGAATGTTACCTGCAGGTTCCACCTTTATGTCCATTTCCGTCCTAAGGCTCAAGACATCCACAGTACCGACGTCCCGGTAGCCTTAAGATAATATGTGTGTGTAAAGGGGAAAATATGCACAGTCTTGTTTCCATGTGTGAAGATTGAATAACTTAATGATCTCTGGTTTATGCAAGGTCACAAAGACTAAGCATTGCATCACTGGAGAGTTCCTGTAACTTATTCCCTCTTAGCGTTAAGAAAGGTGTCGGCATGCAGAGAGGTACGCGCGTGCAAGCACACACACACACACACGCACACACACTGCCTTACTCTTTCAGAATACTTCTGATCACACAACAATATCCCAGTAGAAGACAATCCAGCTTATCTTTGCAGAGCAGCACAGCGTGCGATGAATAACCGGTCAATAGTATTAATAGATGGAGACTACGTGTGCATTCTTTGATAAGGATTAATGATGGATGTGACTGTATATTTAATTTCTATGTATACAAGAGAGCCTGGAGAATCATCCTCAGAAAGTGGATGGCACCAAGGTTTCCAGGCAACAAGACCTGATAGAAAATGACCTCAACTATAACAGACAGTGCATTTAATATACACCAGACTACAAACCGAACACTGGCTAAGATAGATAGATAGATAGATAGATAGATAGATAGATAGATAGATAGATAGATAGATAGATAGATAGATAAATAAATAAATAAATATTTTTTTTTTTTTTGTAATAATAATAATAATATATTAGATTACCTATATTAGATTATAGATTACCTGCCCAAGACCAAAGTCACAATAACTACACCTACTTTCACCACATTAATTTACGTGTTTGCAAGTACACATTACAGTGAAATCAGCATAGTTATTAATATTAGCTCTTACCAATGCAAATGTTCTTCCTCCAAATCGCCATAACATCAGACTACCTCCAACAGTTCTCAAGGTTTTCACTAGAAAATAACATCTTTGTCACTGTATGATAGAATTCAGGAAAAAAAGTTTGCAAACATAAACTATGTTTCCAAAATTCAGCACTAAATCTAAATTTTACTTTGATACACAATGATTTTTCTTTGATTAAAAGTGGAAAGCTTTTGCTTCTAATTAAGCTATTGATTAAACCGTAATTAGCATGAAGTATTTATCAGACACTGAAACTACAAGAAAGATATTGACTTAGAACAGTAAAAAAAAAAAATATCTGAGTCTGTATATAATATATAAGTTTACATGGTTAACTAATGGTGGGCAGTGGAAGCTCAGTGGTTAAGGCTTTGGGTTAGTTAGCTGAAGGTTCGGGATTCAATCCCCAGTATTACTAAGCTACCACTGTTGAGCCCTTGAGCAAGTCCCTTAAACCTTTAACTGATCAGTTGTATAAAGAATAAATATAAGTCACTCTGGATAAGGGTGACTGTCAAATGCCGTAAATGTAAAATATAAATGTAACTTTGTCTAACAAAACCAAGCCAGTGGTTGCTTACAAAATCTCAACATTCAACAATGGTCTAGTGAACTGATTATATACAGTCAACAGGAACAGCTCCATCTATTTGAAGGGGATCTACCGCATGTGAGATATTTCAGATCAAATGCTGATTATTATGTTGAATAATCATCCTTTAATGATGTACACAACTCTGGCTGTTTGTAATGTCTGGCTCATACTGGAAAGCTCGTCTTAATGAGAACCCGGTGGAACTGCAGCCAATGGAAACCGTGTCAGAGCGCTAGATTGGTGTGCCCACAGGGAACGCTGCAGGCCTGGGGGTCAACAGATAAATAAACATATAAACCCAATAAGAACATCGGAGTCAGCCATTTACCATTACTGATTTAACATTATGAATTTTCTAAGTATGAATGAAATGCAAATGTTAGAAATGTGTGTGTGTGTGTGTGTGTGTGTGTGTGTTTGGGGGGTTCGGTTTGTCTAGGTATTCATCATTTTGTGTGACCGAAATCTATTTACACGGTCACATTATGGCCATTTGTCTTCCTTATGAGGACGAAAACACAAATCCCCATAACTCACTCTCACTCACTCATTTGCCAGACTGCTTAATCCTATTAGGTTCACAGGAAGGCTGGAGCCTCTCTCAGCCAACACTGGGTGAAGGCAGGGTACACCCTGAACAGCTCGGGAGACCATCATAGAGCCTACACACCCGCCCCCATACACACAGCCATTCACACTCACACTCACACCTAGGGGCAATCTGGAACAGCCTAATAGTCTAAAATGGACTGTGGGAGGAGACCCGAGTCCTGAAGAAAACCCACAACAAGCACAGGGAAAACTCCACACAGAAATGGACTCAAACCCAGAGCCTTCTTGCTGTAAGGTGGACGTGCTAACCCTACACCCCCATAACATAAATCATTCCATTTTAAGATGAAGATATGTTTTAAGGTTAGGGCGTGGGTTCGAGTAAGGTAATGCACCACAATACGAACGATCTCTGATTCTCTTTAGTGTTTAATGTCTCACTTATTCAAAGTAATAGTCAAAGACCTGCAGAAGCATTTGTATTATGCATTATGCTGTCTGATGCATTTGCCAACCTTAATCCATGCCCGATCCATTTCAGAAGTTCTCATTATAAGCCAGTCTAGTAACCAGGCGAGGTAGTCTCACAGCGTCGTGTTCAGCTAATGGATGATAACATCATGACACCTCAAGCACAACATTCCTCATATAAATAAAGCCCTGGTGTATAAATACCATTTATCTCCACTGAGATCAGGCTCTGGATATGTTGTAAGCGCACCCACAGTTGTTCAGTTTGAACTGCTCTTAATGTTTGCAGTGATGTGTACCGGTGTGGAGGTGTATATGTTTATACTGGAGGCTGTATGTACCTGCTGTACTGAGCGTCTTCAGCATCACACTTAAGGAGCGTGCAGGAGAATAACGCAGCAGCAGCAGCACAGCACAGCCTCCTCTACACTGAATACATCATGCTCTACTACCGCCGAGAACAGCACCTACGATTCCCATTTCCACTGTGGAACCATGACAGACACTCTACGATTTACACACAATGATAAAAAAATAACAATAATTATCTTTATTTATTTATTTTAAAAAGCAAAGCATTTTACCGGAAACATGCTCCATTCAGGCGCAGACACGCAGGTGGTGTGAGAGCTACTGCTGCTCCTCTATCTCTATCCACAAATAAGAGAAATACAAGTCTCTCTCCCTCTCTCTCCCTCTCTCTCTCTCTCTCACACACACACACACACACACGCACGCACGCGCATGCACGCACGCACACGTCCTTGTGAGGACCTTCCATAAATTGACATAATGATTTGAGGTGGATTAATGACACACCTCTTTATGCCATACCTAAATCCAAGCCTAATCTCAAATTTGGTAGGTTTTTAATTCCCCATGCACACCTGCCAAATGTCCCTTCAAGCTGAAATTAAAACCTACCTCTTTTTGGAAGTGGTCGAATTCGCACTTTCAGTATCTGCATCTATATCTATATGTGTCACATCTGGGTGACATGATGGTGTAGTGGTTAACAGGTCCGCCTTACAGCAAGAAGGTCCTGGGTTCGAGTACCGGGTTGTCCTGGGTGAGGGTCTCTCTGTGTGGAGATAACATGTTCTCTACATGCCCGCACGGGTTTCCTCTGGCTTTCTCCAACAGTCACACACAAGGGTGATTGGCTGCTCCAAATTGCCCCTGGGGTTAGTGTGAATGGTTGTTAGCAATGTGATGTTCTGGCAAGGTGCTTAGGGTGTACCCCACCTTCACCCAGTGTTGGCTCAGATAAGCTCCAGTCTCCCCCTGACCCTAATAAGATTAATCGCTCCTGCAAAGGTGTAAGAAAGATGAGTGTGTATTTATCTGGGCAACATGGTGGCAACATGGTGGTTAGCATATCCACCTCACAGTAAAATGATCCTGTGTTTGAGTCCCGGGCTCAGGTTTTCTGTGAGGAGTTAGCATATTCTCACCGTGCTTGAATGGGTTTCCTCCGGGTACTCTGGTTTCCTCCAACAGTAAAAGACATGCACATTAAATCAACTGGCTGTTCCAAACTGACTCTAGGTGTGGATGTGTGAAAGCTTGTGTGTGAGTTGGCCCTGTGATGCTCTTGCGAGCTGTTCAGGGTGTACCAGGCCTTCACCCGGTGTCGGCTGAGATAGGCTCCAGCCATCCTGCAACCAAAAAAGGGTTGAGCAGTTCAGCAAATGAAAGAATAAGATGAGTATTTATCTACCAAAAAAAAAAAATCCTCCTGCCAACAGTGTTTGACTAATGATATACTTTGTTTGTGTCCTAGTGAACCAGTACCAGAATGTATTCGCTGATAGTGACTTGAAAGCACTTATTTAAGATGTTTCGGATAAGGGCGTCGGTCAAATGCCATAAATGTAAACGTAAATGTAAGTGGTCCCTGCAAAGATATAAACACACACACACACACACACACACACAGACACACACACACACACACACACACACACACTTATCTGTGCTGGCTCATGTTGTTGCAGTCAAACATAATGGCACAATGTCCCTGTAGACCATGACTAACACCTTTGCTTCAGTATGATTTACCTCTAACCAACCTGGAAATTTACAACAGCTTTCAGTAACAACAGGCAATCACTCTTTTTCTTTTTTTATTACACAACTTTAATGAAAAACTCCACAATTAAACACACTGAACACATCTGTAAGCTTAATATATTTATATACTTAATATTTATGATTGGGGATGCTGGGTGTTTGGTGCTGTATTTTTGCTATTCCTGTGAGAATTTAGTGGTTGAGTGCCTTGATGATGTCATGGGGGGACTGCTAATGCTGTTAGATGGAAGGGTGGTATGGTGGTGTAGTGGTTAGCATATCCATCCCACAACAAGAAGATCCTGAGTTTGAGTTCTGGGCTTGGGCGTTTCTATGTGGAGTTTGCATGTTCTCCTCTGTGCTTGTGTGAGTTTCCTCCCATAGTCTAGAGACATGCACATTAAGCTATATGGCTGTTTAGAATTGCCCCTAGGTTTGAGTGTGAATGGTTTTGTGTGTGTGTGTGTGTGTGTGTTGCCTTGTGATGGTCTGGCGAGCTGTTCAGGGTGTACCATGCCTTCGCCCTGTGTGACTGAGATAGGCTTCAGCATCCCCGTCACACTAATAGGAGTAAACAGTTTGTGAGTGACTAAGTGCTAGAAGTGACTAAGACGATGTTCAGGAGGAGAATATTTTTCAACAGTATCAATAATAGTATGTTGGTATTAGCTCTTCAAAACATGATTCAACAAGACTCACGATTTTTCTGTAAAAGCCAAAGTTACGTTGTCAGTGTCACAGCAAGAAGGTCCTGGGTTTAATTCCTGTTCTCTGGCGTTTCTGTGTGGAGTTTGCATGTTCTCCCCATGCTTGCGTGGGTTTCCTCTGGGTACTCCCGTTTCTTCCCAAAGTCCAAAGACATACACATGAAGCTAATTGACTGTTCTAAATTGACCGTAGGTGTGAGTATGAATGATTGTGTGTCTTGGCCCTGTGATGGTCAGGCAAGTACGCCTTTGGGTCTACCACGCCCTGCCAGACAGCAGTGTTGGTTGAGATGGGCTCAAAGATGGCATCATCAAAATAAAAAAATAAATGATTAATTTTAGCATTATTGTGTTTGGATAGTTAAAAAGAGACCACATCTACTGTTAATAATTGCTGGTTTAAAGCACTTCATCGAGAGCACACCAAGTGAAAAAAATCAAACACTGTGTACTGTATAAATGCAGGTGCATGCTAAAACGCTAATGGTGAAAATATCTCCACTGGATCCTTTAGCGGCAACATTGGAGTTGATTCAGAAACTTATACCTCCAGAGGGATGTGTAAGGACCTTCTGTTGTGTGTGAGAAAAATTCCTGATGTGTCTGTAGAACTCCATTCATTTCTGAACCGCTTAATCCTAATTAGGGTCATTAGGAGGCTGGCGCCCATCTCAGCTGACTCTGGGGGAGGGCAGAGTAAACCCTGGACAACAATGGTTATAATAAATAACACTCACCACAGACAGTGAGAGACATGGCTGGCCTTTGATAACCCAGTTATCTGCACTGGGGGGACAACAGTGACAAACTGGTGATATTGGGGCTTGGACCCCGACCTTTGGATCAGTAAGTCAGCACCCTACAACCAGGCCACCACTGCCCCTCCATTCAATTATAAAGGTTAAAATATTTGATGACATGATGACTTGGCAGTTGAAGCAGATAGTGCATGTTCAAGTAGTGACGGCGATGTAATTAAGAACTTCCCCAAAGTAATTAAGCAAAAATTTTGCTGCAGCATTGCTCAGATTAGATCATTTCTCACACAAGGCACAAAATTTAATTAGTTCTGAGAGGAAATACCCTTCCTGTTAAGTTCAGCAACAGTGCCCCTCCCCATTAATGTTCTTGAGGGTATATTTCAGAAACATAGCCCCCATCTGATAAGTCTGTGATAACAGAGGTCAACCCCTTTGCTCAAAGCCATAGGGAAGGGTGGTCCACTAACTCCATCCATCCTATCTCCACAACCAGTATTATAAAGAACTAGCAGCAGTACCCGCTTTGGTGAGAAAAAAAGTAAGAATAAGTTATTGGAAAGATTATAGCAATCCACTTAAATATATTTCAACTACTAAGATCCATTCTGTAAGCACTTTCATATGCAAGAAAATCAGTATGCAACCTTAATTATTGATTTATTTATTTTTAGTTCTCATATTGTGACAAATTGTATATTTGTGTTTCCAAACAACTGCCGCTGTAAAACATTATTAAACTATCGCTACCCAATTGGTAAATTGCAAGATATCATGTGTGTGTTGTTTCCACCCTTCATACCATGCAGGGTTTTTTGTTTATGTTGTAAAGTTACTCTTTGAGTTACAGAGCACTGTATGTAAGTCACAGAGTGTTCGGAAAAC
Organism: Neosilurus mollespiculum; assembly: GCA_030014195.1. Lineage (NCBI taxonomy): Eukaryota > Metazoa > Chordata > Actinopteri > Siluriformes > Plotosidae > Neosilurus > Neosilurus mollespiculum. The sequence continues at coordinate 12,846,680 of JAQMYF010000007.1, forward strand.
CACTGTAAAATAATCCACTGTTCACATGTGTTTTTATTCACTACTTTACCTCAAGAACATATGATACTGGTTTGCACTCAGTGTCGACGATAAATTCTGCATTATACTATTCTGCACTATACTGTACATTTCCTTTTATACTATACTGTCACTTTGCATTTTTGCTCACATATTTCCTTACAGTCTATTTCCTCAATTATATTTATCAGTATTTTCCTAAATTCTTGTAAAAACCTACATAAATGCTTTTCTGTACAGTGAGTGATTTAAACCGGAGTCAAATTCCTTGTTTGTGCTCACAAACTTGGCAAATAAAGTGATTTTAAATCTGAATGAGCTTAAATAAATCATGAAAGGTATTTCCATGCAATTAGATGGCTTTCTTTCAGCGTTAGGCATTTCTGTTGGGCCAACTTAATTTACCTGCGTTAGACAAGCTTAACTTACTATTGTAGTTTTTATGATTGTACAATTAGGTGGACCAATCCTATTTAATATACTTGGACTTAAAGGGATCCTGTGGTGAATTAGTGTTACTAGCTATTTAAAAGGATCTTGTAGGAAATCAGCGGTTCCTTCCAGCAACATCAGTTCTTGCCCCCTTGTGAGAGTACGTGCAAGTTCTGTGGCGCTGTACATGCTCAGAGACATGCTGCCTTCATCACTGGCTGTTGTAGTGACGCAAACTCGTTGGATTGGCTGGGCTGCATCACTGACCCGGTGTAGCATAACACATTTCCTGCCAGTGCTGAGCTGCACAAACAACAAGCGCAGAAATCATGGAAAACATTTCTTTTGTGTTCCTAAACCAACTGACGACAGGAAAGCCGAGTTGGCAAAGCGTTAGCTGCATAAGCCGTTTTTCATTTATTGTCACACACATCTTTGGCAGCATTCTCGTCCTCTGAGTCACTAGAATGTAACGTCTCACCAGGCCTGGACTGGCAATTGGGAGTACTGGGAGTTTTCCCGGTGGGCCGGTGTACTTTCACGCATGCAGCTTGCCTGAGGCCCACCCATTCTCATTTAGCTGCTCAGACCGGCATGTGGGATCACAACATTGGGAGTGATAGCCAGTTAATTGTAAAACAATGGACAAGCCACAAAAATGTATGGGGGGGTGGACCTGAGAAGTTAAGAGAGAAAAAACTAAAGAGTCTTCGTGAGGCACAGATTTGTTTACAGCAGCCAGTGTGGCCACCGCTGCTTCAGACGTACCTTCTCTGCACTTGTAGAAGACGCTAGCTGTGAAAGAGTGCCGAAAGAGGAGGAGGGACAGGGCCAGGCTGAGGGAGACCTACAGGTGGAGAGTGTCAGGGAAATACAGGAGGAGTGTGTAGCTGGGAGCATTACGCAGCAGGTGCAGAGTTAAGGGGAATGGGCAGTGGCCAGAAAAGTGCAATGCTGTAGCTTATACAGGCAAGATTTGTGTTAAAACCCCCGATTTATGTTATAAATAAATCAATACAAAAAGGCTATATGGTCGTTTTGACAGGGACAAAGAGCAACAAAAATTCAGAGAAACAGTGAACATATTAAATTAGACCATAGCTCTGTAGAACAAATGCCACAAAGTGGCAATTGCCACTTCTTCACCAGGTCCATCAACCACAGTTCTAACATTATATTCGTGCTTATTTGGTGACTAGATTACCTATGATGGACCTGGTGAAGAAGTGGCAATTGCCAACAAAAACTGTGCCTACTGCAGGGATTGTTCACTATGCTGCTATAAAATTCTTCTGAAATTTAAGATGCTTACAGTCCCTTACTTGGACTGGCCTACAAATACCTACTTTCCAATCGCATACCTTTTGGCTGCTTTGTTTTTTATGCAATGTTTAAAATTGTAAACAATTGACAGACATTTTAAAATTAAATGCGAATGAATGAATTTATCTGCTTTTATTTATTCTTTACCCATTTTTATTGTATTGCAGCCGCATGGAGATGACTAAAGTGGTTGTAGCAAATCAGCTGTATATAACGTACATGTTACACTTCTCCACATCACGATACATATAGTATAAATATGACAACATGGCACACAGGTGAAAGTCGACTGGCTGTGGAGGGCCTGTCTAACCCAAAAATTCCAGGGCCTTTTCTTTCTCCAAGTCCAGCCCTGCATCTCATTGTCTCCACAAGACTCCTTCCTCTCTGGTTCAAATAGCTAACCATTTACACCCATTTCCTCGAAATTGCTAGCCGAAGTTGCTTCTTGAACAAGTTTATTTTTATCAACAGAAATGTTGCTCGCTGAATAGATCTGCTTGTTTACTTGCCCTGGACAAAACGGACCAATGTTACTTCTGGGAAAAAAACGACTGCTAACCTTTGGTTCAGCCCCCGCTAGTAATCCATGGGATAAAATGACCCAGTTTTGTGATTTTTATGGTTATGTATGTTAAACTAAGCATCTGTATCACTTAAATGTATCACATATGCACCCATTATGCTGTAAGGATAATCAATACCGCTACTCTTTATCCCTGGTAAATAATTTCAATCAAATTTAAATGAAAAGTAAAATCCCTTAAAGACAAGCTAAAGGCAAATGGCCAGTGACACCCACCTGAAAGAAAACAAGGTTAGAGTGAGCTAAAGAGAAGTAAACATGGAGTATGGAAGATGGATGAAAGTGATGGATGAAAGTGATGGATGAAAGTGATGTTCAGTGATGATTCTAAAACATTTGTCTGGTGCTGTAATGAAAAATATAAAGATGATATCTGAATAAAGAATTTATTATATGAGGTTACATGCCAACTGGACCAAAGGAGATGGGAGTCACTGCAGAGGTGTACATTGAAATTCATTCAGTCATTTGCCAAACTGCTAAATACTACTTGGTTGGAGATAAGACTGGAGCCTATCGCCGCTTACTCTGGGCAAAGGCAGGATACACCCTGAACAGCTCATGGCATGGCCAACAAACACACAACCATTCACACTCACACTCACACATTGACACAATTTGGAGCAAAACATTAGCCTAATGTGCATGTCTTTATACTGTGGGGACAAACTGGAGCACCTGGAGGAAACCCATGCAAGCACGGGGCCAAACCCAGGACTGGAACCCAGGACTTTCTTGCTGTGAGGCGAGCGTGCTAAGCACTACATCATTGTGCTGCCCTGGACATTGAAATTTTGTTCACTTTTCTCAGTCCACTAATAGAAAATCTTATTTATTTATTTATTTATTTATTTGCTGATTTTTCCGAAAGACGATGCATCTTCCTACAAAGTAAAAAATATTTAAAGCATTTCTTCAGGAATGGCAGATCAACTCAATGACATTTAACCTTCTGGTAAAAATTATTTATTTTAATTTGTTTGTGGTATGTTTCATGAAGCTAAAATCTTTAGCTACTAAACAATATTGTATGCCATATACGTGTTTTGATTATATGACATGAAGTTAAAAAAAAAAGGGTGCATAAAAAAATGGTTCTACTCCACAGCTGCAAAAAAAGATACAGTTACAGGTATTCTTTATTTCTTTGTGTGTTCAACCGAAAGATCAGTCTAAAATCTACAAACATAGGCTACATTAAATTTAGATGAAATCAGTCATCTATAAGTAATCTTAACTGTCATCTTTATAGATAAGTGGTATCAAATCCATTCATCCATTATCAATCCTGCTTTTCCATCAGAGTCGCAGGTGAACCTGGAGCCAATCCCATCTGTCTTTGGGCGAGAGGTCAAGTACACCATGGACAAGTGGCCAATCTACTGCAGCGCTATAACAGGGAAAAACAAACATCCACACTCACATTTACACCTATGGGCATTTTAGAGTAGCCAGTTAACCTAATCTGCATGACTTTAGATGGTGGGAGGAAACCGGAGGACCCTGAGGAAACTCAAGCAAGCATGTTGAGAATATGCACAAGCCCCACAGTTGGCTGTGAATCTCTCGATCCAAGGGCCTTCTAGCTGTGAGCTGAGCTACCAAACATTCAGCTCCTAATTTTCCTAATTAGTACACAAAAAGTCATGCAGAGGTTTTATACTTGTAAAGGTCGCCATCTAGCGTTGACATGTTATAACTTCAGCACAGAAATAAGAGTCAACGTGCCTTTGCTGTATGGGACACATTTTAAAGAGATAAAGAGCTCTTTATTGTCAACATCTGCATGAACAAAGGAAATCAGTTTAGCAGCTCTCTGTTTAGCAGCACTCTCTATTTTGTTTGTGCACTGCACTTATAAGTGTAATCACCAGAACTCATCACTTACTCATTTGCCAAACCTCTTGATTCTACCAGGGTCGTGGGGAAACTGGAGCCATATAAGCTGATACTGGACAAAGGCAGGGTACACCCTGAGCAGCTTACCAGACCATCGCTGGGCAACACACAACCATTTACACTCACACCTAGGGTCAATCTGGAACAGCCAGTTAGCCTAACTCCCAAGCCCGGGAGTCGAACCCAGGACCTTACTGCTGTGAGACGGATGTACTAACCACTTTGCCACTGTGCCACCTTAATCACTAGAACTGATTAATTAATAGTGTGGGTTACTTGTTGACAATGATTTTTTTTAACTATATACGTGTAGTATAATATATATGTAATTTTAATATACAGTGGCCACAAAAACGAATATGCCACACTTAGAAATGTATTACTCACTGCATTAGAAAACATGGAAAAAAACAAGAGAAAATTTCAGGCAAAATATTTCCCATAACTCATAAAATCATATTACATTAAAATATAAAAAGTAACGGACTAACTGATCATAATTTGATTTTTGTAAGTATTTAGACACTAAGATTTTCCTGGTAGTCACAGTTAATCCATAGGATAGTTAATGTGATGAACTATACCTTCAGTATACCTACCTACTACAGTATGTGGTTACTTTGCTAGAGTGAATGAAATTGAGGGTCACTAACTGCATCCATTCGCTGTATATGACCTTGGGACCAACTGGTTAAACGTAATTGCAAAAAATGATTAGGAAGAGGAAGTATTGCGTATCGGATGCTTGCACAAAGAAGGCCGTTCTATTTAGCAGATCAGAAAAAAATGCACATTTACAGCATTTGGCAGATACTCTTATTCAGAGCAACTTACAATTATTTGGTTATTGTTGTTTTTTTTCCAAAACTGAGCAATTGAAGGTTAATTGAGTGGGAATTGAACCACTGACCTTCAGAGCAGTAACCCAGCACCTTAACCATTAAACCACAACTGCCCCACACAACATAAAGAACACACAGACCATGATTGGCCTGGGCAGATTAACTGTGGGGGAAAACAGATAAGAAACAGTATGAAAAGGTGCAACTAGAGCAAAAACACTCCAAAACAAGATCTGTGAGGACCAATATTAATATTAATACCAAGATAGAAAGGAAGAAATTTACAGAATAGGGCACCATCTTCCAGAGTTTTTTCCCCCCAGCTAAATCCAAATGTAACCTGAATGGAACAAATGGATGGAATGTTTGTGTGGAGAAAGCCAGGAGAAGAATCCCAATCAAGCGGCACTATGGGTAAAGAACAGATGTGCTGAGGTGGCTGGGGCTGTTTTACCTTGGCAGTATTGGTCAACTTATTTTTTTAGATTGGATCATGAACTTGAAAGTGTACAGAGACATTTTACAGTACATTCAAACTTACTGAAATCAGCAAAGAACTTATTAAAGGGACAGAAGTGGATTAATGATCCAAGGCACTACAGCCACTTAAAAACTTTCCCAGAGCTCTGAGTTAATTTCTGTAGAGGATCTCTGGAATGCATTGTAAAATAATTAATCAAATGTTGAAGCTGAAGCTAACTAACAAGAAATAATTGTTGATTTGCATCTTGCAATTTTCCCTATAATAGGCGGCAAGGTGGAGTAGTGGTTAAGCACGTCCGCCTCATTGTTTGCCCTGCGATGGCCTCCCAAGCAGTCTAGGGTGTACCCCACCCTCGCCCTGACTCGGCTGCTCGTGACCCTAATTAAGATTGAGCGGTTAAGAAAATGAATGAATGAATGAATGAATGAATTTTCCGTATAAAGGTTTCTCACACGCCAAGCAGTGAAACTTACACCAGTCTTATGGTTACCCCATACAGGTCTTCATGCAGTAAATTTCTTTTGCCCATAGATATCCATATATTGGCAATGAGGGTGCCCCTTCATAGGAATCAATAGCACCAAACCACCGCTACTTTGGTACTGCAAAACGTGCAAAGAACCCCATTCTGTAGCATAGAGATTATCTCAGATAGAACAGCAATCAATCACTCTCACTCACTCACTTATTTGCTGAACCACTTAATTTTATTATGGTCACTAGGGGGCAATTTGCTTTTTTTTTTTTTAATTCCACAGTACTATAAGGAATCGGCTCCCAAAGTTGACCTAAAGGATCCGGTTCAAAGAGTCGACTCACACGTGATCGACGTTTCATTTCAAGTGCGCTGCAGTACAGTAGTGAGAGTCACAGGATCAGGGAGGAACTACACTGTGGTTGAGACAGCCTACACACGGTAAGTTAGTATTACATTTCACAATCAGGGCTCACCGATTTCTTTTTTGTTTTTTTGTGTTAATTAAAAAAAAAAAAAAAAAAAAACAGGTGTTTGGTGTTTAGTATTAAAGCCTTTGATGCGGATGTCGAATGTTGTGTAGCAAGTGTTCATTATATCCAGTTCCACTAAAGGAAAACACTGGGTGGGAAGAAAACAATAGGGTTGTTTATTTTAGTTTTTGGGGTATTTTTTTGCTGTATCATTACTGTAGAGCTAAATACCGCAGTACTGGACTGTACACACTGGACACTGAAACTGTGCGACATTAATAAATGTCAAACGCCGTGTGTCGACTGCAAATATGTCTGTCTGCTGTCTGTCTCCAATAACAGCCTCACAATGTGATGCTATCAGCTGCTAACTGTTACTGTTACTGTATCTCCAAAGTGCTGGTTAAATAAGGACACAATGTTATATTAATGCACAGGGGGGTGGGGGGAACAGGGGGATGAGGAATGAATAGGATTTTAAAAGGTTTTTGATCCTAAATTGAAAGAATAGGATTTACTTCCTAACTAAAATGGTCACAACACTTGGATCATGTAGTCTGTGTACACCAAGATATGTCATTGATCTCTGATTTCACCTGCATGTTAGAGCCTCTGGTAGTTAGGCTACAAAACCCAACACCTGCATTCCTTAAATGTTTTTCACTTTGACCTCCCAAATCATGGTGACTCAGCATATGAAAAAAACCCACAAGCACACAAAATGCCTTCAAAGTGTAAACAGCTGGATTCCTGAGTCCCACATACTAATCAACTAACAGACTTCTGGGTGAGCGACGACTGGCAGTGCAGGAAATGTGATCCTCTGGTGTATAAACTCCGAAGAAGAAAACAGCGTGACCCTTTCTCTCCTTAGCTTCCTACACTTCTTTGTCCTCATCCAGCACATGTGCTTACTTGTCTTCCTCCTTTGTTCGGCAGCACCATGGCAGCTTCCTTAACTCCACAAGTGGTTGAGGTTAGAAATTGTTGCCGACTGCTTTATTCTGCGAGGTCCCACTTCCACACCAGTAATGGATTGTCCTCCAGGGATCATTATAAAGTTGTGGTGCTTGGAGGTGGCAGCGGTGGTATTACGATGGGTGCCCGTATGAAAAGGAAAGTTGGCGCAGAACATGTGGCTATTGTGGAGCCTAGTGAGGTACGGTGTGTTTTACAGCCTTTTCCTCTTTGTATATTTACTTTCTTTTGAAAATATCTGAATATTTTTACACATTTGATATATTCTTTTATCCAAAGTGACTTAAATATAGGGCAGATTACAGTCAAATGCAAAGTAGGAAACACTGGGATTTAATTAACAGTAAAAGTAAGTGGCCAGTGGCTCAGTCATGATCGAGTGGCAGATTAATGGCTGTGTGATATGGCAAATATTATCATCATATTTTGATCCAAGGGTGGCACAGTGGCGTAGTGGTTAGCATGTCCGCCCCACAGCAAGAAGGTCTTGGGTTAGACACCCGGCTTTGGGCATTTCTGTATGGAGTTTGCATGTTCTCCCTGTGCTTGCATGGGTTTCCTCTGGGAACTCCGGTTTCCTCAAACACTCCAAAGACATGCACATTAGGATAACTGGCTATTCCAAATTGCCCCTTGGTGTGAGTGATGGTGTGAATGGTTGTGTATGTGTGTGTGTTTGCCCTGCAATGTTCTGGTGAGTTGTTCAGGGTGTACCCCGCCTTCGCTGAGATAGGCGCTGGCCTCCCCGTGACCCTAGTATTATTAAGTGGTTCAGCAAATGAGTAACTTTTTCATATGAAACATGATGTTAAGAAATGCTAACAAATTGCCAGCAAGACAGTGGTGCCGAGTTCTTTTAAATGTAGAAAACTGGGTTTAATTATAGTTTTATGGCCTTTTTAAATAGAATTTATGATTTGAAAATCATTTTATGGGTGGAGTTGGATGTTGGGCATGACAATAATGATGATATCCATGATATGCCTGAACAACTTGTTGACTCATTCTTCACAATATCCACTTCTTATTGCCCTTTTCTAGATAGCACTCATGCAAGTCAGCATTACTACTAAGGAAAAGGGGAGTTTTTATAACGGTTGTGATCAACTTACTTAAAATTAGACACATACAATACTCACCAATTTAAAATAACTTAAAAAACGTTTTGTAATGTTTTACAATTTGCCTGTAACCTATAACTGTGTACATGGGAGTGTACTAGAATGTCAGTTAGTTATTGTTTCTGTTGCAGATGCATTATTACCAGCCCATGTGGACATTAGTTGGAGCAGGGTCTAAAACTCTTAATGCATCTGGACGTTCCACTGCCAGTGTGATGCCCTCTGGAGTCAAATGGGTCCAGTCCAGAGTCACAAAGCTTGACCCTAAAAACAATACTGTCTTCACAGAGTCTGGGAAAGCAGTGAGTAAAAACCGTCGTAGCTCAGTTGAGAAACATCTACTAGTAAAAATGAACTGTGATATTACTGAGGGTTTTATTGCTAAGTTGCTGTGGTAAAGCAATAAGCACTGAGGGTGTGGCTGGTCATCAGCATTTACTGGAATTGTGTGAGAAAGAAAATTACTCAGTGGGAATAAGTGTGATTTTACACTGTGAACAAAGTTTCTCATCCTGACAAGCGTGATCGACTGATTAAAAGTGTGTAAACACCATTTAACTGAACATGCTGAATGTATGTAATATATATTTTTTTTAGATTTCCTATGACTACCTGATTGTAGCACTGGGTCTTCAGCTGCATTATGAGAAGGTACGTATGGGAAAGTATCTCTTTTCATTCTTTCAGAGTTAGTCAAAGGTGCATATTCAGTTTAACTTCACAGAGGTTTAAGTTTTCATATTTGCTTTGTATATGTCGTGGTTGGAAGTTATACAGGATACCATCATCTTATGACAGAATTAAAGTAGATATTCAATTTATTTTGTGCTAGTACTAATATATTTGCATGTCTGTTTTATAAATTTTATTTTACATGGCGGTACTTCTGTCCACCCCTTAGATTGTGACTGGCTGCTGATTAGCTGTGAAGCATTATGATGCTGAATGGCTGTTATAAGTTATGATGCTGATTGGCGGTTCGCTCTTTAGCAGGGATTTGATGTGTGCCAATGTTTTTTTCTAGATTGTTCTAGGTTTTTCAACTTAATTTTTCTCGAGAACTTTTAAAACACTGACAGAAAAAATAATTAATTATGAAAGGAAAAGAATCACAACTCACAAGAATCCAATCTAATCCACCTTTATTCATAAAGCACTTTAAAAACAACACCGGTTCATACAATGTGCTGTACAAAGGACATAAAACAATTGAATACATATAAAAACAATAGATAAATAAATAGAGAAATTAGAAACCACAGAACGCTCAGGAGGTCCCAAAGGCCAGAGAGAAGAAATGTGTTTTAAGAAAAGATTTTAAAATGGATAACGACGGGGCCTGTTTCACGTAAGGAGGCAAGTCATTCCACAACCTCGGAGCTGCAACAGTGAAAACAGTGTACCCTCTGTGCTTACGCTTAGTTCTGATCAGCTGACCTGAGTGTGCGGGTGGGTCTATACGGCTGAAGCAGCTCTGAGAGATAGGAAGGATCAAGGCCATTTAAAGATTTGAAAGTAAATAAAATAAATTTTAAATAAATCCTACAATGTATGGGCAGTCAGTGGAGTGAGCCTAAAATGGGTGAGATGTGCTCATACTTTTAAGTGCCTGTTAATAAACGTGTGGCAGCATTTTGGCCCATCTGGGGACAAGCTATGGATGAGCCACTAATCCCCAGGTAAAGTGCATTACAGTAATCCAGTCGAGTGTTTATAAAGGCATAGATTACAGTCTCAAAATCCTGCTTTATTTTGGCCAATTGCCTCAAATGGAAAAAACAAATAAAAAACCTTGACTTAACAACTTCCCTGATCTGGCTGTCCAGCTTAAGATCTGACTTTATCTTAGTGCCTAAAATTGTATACTCACTCACTCATCCAGCAAACTGCTTAATCCCACTAGGGTAGTGGGGAGGCTGGAGCCTATCTCATCCAACACTGGGCAAAGGTGGGGTACACCCTGAACAGGCCATTGCTGGGCAATACACACAACTATTCACACCCATATCCAGGGGCAACATGCAAACCCCACACCGACCTCACTTTGCTTGGCACTCAAACCTTCTTTCTATGAGGTGGGCATGCTAACCACTATGCCACCGTGCCACCCTAAATTTATATATTATTCTATGTACAGTATTTCCATTCAAAACAGATCTGCAACAGATACAAAGCACAAAGCTATTGACTGCTCTTTTAATTTAAAAAACTGATTTGATGATAATCCTATACCTCCTGCCTTTAGCTGTACAACCAGCACACTCTATGTCTGGTTCCAATGTAGTTAACTATTAATCATGCCTTTGTCTAATTTCAGATTAAAGGACTTCCAGAAGGTTTTGAACATCCAAAGATTGGATCAAATTATTCTGTGCAAACAGTGGAGAAGACCTGGAAAGCATTACAGAATTTTAAGGAAGGAAATGCTGTTTTTTCCTTTCCCAACACTCCAGTGAAGTGTGCAGGTGCTCCTCAGAAGATCATGTACCTTTCTGATTCCTACATGAGAAAGGTATTTATGGATGCATGTATGTGAAGAAAGTAGATATGAGTAATGTAATGCCAATGTTAAAGGACGTTAGGGCTTGATCCTCCTATTCATGCTTAAGTCGAGGGGTTTGTGCTCTTTTGGTTACAAGCCTTCTTCTCCACATGCTCTGATCATGTCCACTGCACATAAGTCTAAAACGATGTCAGCCTCGAGGATGAAGGCGTGATTTGTTTAAAATAGAAGTAAGTTGTGTCACAATCTTGTGTATTTTGACTTCTGGGAAAACTTGGAACATGTAATTTCACATTTACAATTTGAATATCATTAAAAACCATAAACGAGACACTAATTATGAAAATAAAGGAAAAGCCACATGGCCAAAACGGATGTGACATCAATTGCAAGTAAATGGAGCACTACATAAGAATTGCTTTGATGGAAGACTTGCTATGTATGACATGAATCCAAATGTAAAGTAAATGTAGATTACCAAAAGAGAAGTGTGCTGGGCCAGTGTATGAAGACATGTTTGATTTGAGGAAAGTCATTAATAAAAACGCATTCTTAATGAGGACTGGTAGGGAATGCAGGTGATTGCCATAGCTGTTTGTCTGTACTGCTTATCTGTCAGAGTTGCAGGGAAAGCTAGAGCCAACCCTAGCTGCCTTAGGGCGAGAGGCAGGATACAGCCTTGACAAGTCGACAGTCTATGGCAGTTATTTGTACATGTATAGTATTAAAGAAAGGCCTACTAATGACTTAAAAAGCAATATGGTGTTTCAACATGTAGTGGTGCCTGATATTTCTACAGCCCTTCAGAGGTGTACAACTGTAAAAGTGTTTGTCAAGTGTAGAATGCACATATTTGCACAACAACTGCCCCGATTTTGGCTTTGCTTCACTCAGAGCATGTAACTGCCTTCATGGTACAAAAGGAGAATTCTTGCTTGCATGGGGGAAAAAAGCTTATAAAGTTTATGTAATAAATCTGGGATAAATTAAATTCACAGCAGTTTAAATCTGAGCATTAACACTTTCATTAATAATGACATTCTGGAAGTTTGTTTTGTAAGACAGGAAAGAGGTCTAAAGCCAACATCATTTACAACACATCATTGCCTGTGCTGTTTGGAGTTAAGAAATATGCTGATGCACTCTGGGAAATTGTGAAAAGTCGTGACCTGAATGTCAACCTCAGACACAATCTTATAGAGATCCGAGCAGACAAGCAGGAAGCTGTGTTCGAGAACCTTGATAAACCTGGAGAAACAAAGGTTTTCAATGTAAGATGTCCATCTTGCTTCATTTACCTCAAGTCATTATGTTGCTAGTTTAATTTTAGGATGTCTTGTGCATTATATTGAATAGTATGAGATGCTCCATGTTACTCCTCCTATGGGACCACCAGCAGTGCTCAAGGGCTCCTTGTTGGAGGATAAAAGTGGCTGGCTTGATGTAAATAAAGATACACTTCAACATAAAAGTTACAGTAACGTGTTTGGAATTGGGGACTGCACCAATCTCCCAACTTCCAAAACGGCAGCTGCTGTAGGTAAGCAATAAATAAATGAATAATATCCTGTAAATCATGTTTATCAAATTAATCATTGGACTTGGACTGTAGACTTGCACATGAGAATATGAAATGAAGAGATACAAGGGGATGTCCAAGTTTTGAACCTCACACAGAACGATATTTGCATTTATTCTGCTTTATTTTCTTAACATAGTCCCCTTCCAACTCCACGCTCTTGTTCCATCTAGCTTGCTAGTCATTTATACCCAATTGATAGAACTTAACATTTTGGTCCCCTAAACAGCCCTCCACAGCAGCAGTTAGCTCATCATCATCCTCAAATCTCTGGCCCCGAAGGTGTTTTTTCAGCCTGGGAAAGAGGTGGAAGTCACTGGGGGCTAGGTCTGGAGAATAGGGTGGGTGAGGGAGAAGTTCGTAGCCACACTTGCGCACAGCTTCCATCACAGCTCGGCTGGTGTGGACTGGCGTGTTGTCCTGGTAAAGCAGAATCCCATGACGGATATTTCTGCGGCGTTTCTCCTTGATGGATTGGCACCTGCTTCAGTATTTTATTATAATATACCCCACTCGTTTTGGTTCCATGAGGCAGATAGTCGATGTGGATCACTCCTTTGCTGTCCCCAAAAATTGTTGCCATAACCTTCTTGGTGGACCTGGTGGTTCTGAACTTCTTTGTCTTTGGACATTGTGTGGCATGTTTCCATTCCATTGATTCCTGTTTGCTCTCCGGTTCATAATGATAAAGCCCGGTTTCATCACAGGTTACAACCGTAAAATGCAAATCATCTGGGTTGGCATTGTACAGAGTTAGCAAGGCTCCACTGATGGTGACCCTCGATAGCTTCACGTCATCCGTAAGCATTCTCGGGACCCATCTTGCACATACCTCGGACATGTGGAGTTTGTCATGAAGTATGCCATGTATGGATCCAAATGAAAGGCCTGTTGCTTCTTCTAACTCATGGAGAGTGATACAGCGGGTTTCCATCACTAGTTTGTGCACAGTGTCAATGTTTTCCGGGCTGGTACTGGTTGATGGATATCCTGGTTTCCTATACTATATACTAAACCACCTTTAGGGAGCGCTGTTTCCTTTTGTGTCTGAAGGGCTAGGGTAAACAGAACAGACGCCATTTAGCTGGCTAACTGGCCTGCCTTAATGTCGTGCTTAAAAATTGTAAGTATAAGCTATAAAAAAAGGAAAATGTATATTTCCCATGATGTTCCACCTTCGGTGCTTAATTGATAATTACATGAGCTGCTATTGCACTTCAGAATGAAAAGAAAGCCCTTTCCCACTTGCAATATAAATGTAAATTTTCTTTTTTGTTTCACCCTTAATTTTGTTTTGCGGTGGTCCCACTTGAGTTTTTTCATGTGGGCTCATTTTGGTTTAGCTTTTAAGAAATACTGTTCGTTTTCTTGTCATCTGGTTAGATATAGCTCGACTTGCTGAGGAAATGGTGTTCATTCATGAGGAATTCAGGGATTTGATGTTGGATGTAAGGCCGATGGGGACATGATTTGTAACCAGAAAGAACCAGAAAGAACAGTGATGCGCCATCAATGCACAGACTGATTTTTCTTTCTTTCTTTTTTTTTTTTTAATTTTGGAGAACATATTAACACCATTAATAATATTAACACCACCTGGCTGGTCTTCAGCTGCGCGGCCCCATACACAAGCTGCATTGCACTGTGTGTTTTGACACCTTTCTGTCATAGCCAGCATTAACAGTTTCAGTGAGCTTTGGGCAGCCATGACACTCTTGCCAGTTCACTGTTTGTCACCAAGTACCACTTTTGGTCAGTACTTACCACTGTACATACCAGGAACATCCCACAAGACCTGCTGTTTTGGAGCTGAATAGCCTCGTTTAGCCATAACAATGTGGAAATTGTCTCTCAGATCCCCATGCTTTCTGTTTTTTTCTGTTTCCAACACGTCAACTTAGGAATTAGAATTAGCGTTCACTTCCTGCCTTATACATCCCACTTCTTAACAGGCGCCACTGCAATGAGATAATCAATGATAATCACTTCACCTCTTGATGGTCTTAATGTTATGGCTGATTGGTGTGTGGTACTGTACAGTCCAGTCTTAGTCCGTTAGTAGATGTTAAAAATGCAAGCATGGCTAATTCTGCACACTGATTATTGATCTCCCTCTCTTTCTCTCTCTCTCTCTTTCTTTAAGCTGCACAGTCGAGTGTTCTTGATAGGACCATTACCAAAGTGATGAAGAAAGACAAACCTGATAAAAAGGTGAGCAAGTATGAGTTGAACTTGTCTTAATTCACAAATCATATCTATGTAAATGCACTCTGAAATGTTTTTTTTTTTTTCTTCCTCACAGTATGATGGCTACACCTCTTGCCCCTTGGTCACCAGCTACAAGACAGTCATCCTGGCTGAATTTGACTATAATGGACAACCCCTGGAGACCTTCCCAGTAGATCAGAGCAAAGAAAGCAGAATCATGTATCATATGAAAGCTGACATAATGCCCCATCTGTACTGGCATGGTCTTCTCAAGTGAGTCCTGTTCACTTAAACACCTTGTGTTGTGTACTGTGAGATTTCTACCTCTAATTTATTCTTTCTCTTTTTAAAGGGGACTTTGGGGAGGCCCGGGTCCGTACAGAAAAATCATGCACCTTGGGATGAAATAAAGCCTCTCAAAAATCAGTATAAGCACTGCTTGGATTCACTCTTACCACATTCTAATCATGTTTAATGCTAACATTCTAACCTTCAGTCATGCTTTACACAGTCAGTGTGTATGTTGCAAACAAAGTAGAGTGCACACAATTTTTTGGATATCTTTATTTCAGGCACAAAAAAACTATATTTTAGGTATCCGGTTGAGCTTTTTTCATTGTTATAGAAAATGTTTTTTTTTTTTTTTTTTTTTTTTAAATAATGGATATAGTGTAGAAAAATACATTATAACTTCGCTGTTTCAAGTCTTTTAGATGACAGTGTGGACATTTGCTGTTAAACTATTTTAGCTAATTTTGTATGAACTTGTGATGGTTGGTACTTAAAAACAGCACACCACAGTGCTGTTGAATTCTCGAATCTGGTTGATCAAAAAAAAACCAAAAGAAGCTTTGATTCCTGCTCTGGGTATCATTCATATCACAGGTTAATGTCAGTGTGCTCAGCTGTAGTAAGCATTATCATTTTATAGTATTCTTTACACAGTATTGTATGACTGATGTGCCACATAAACAAATGAACAAATATATGTAATGTAATGTATAACAACTGATATGAAGAGACTGGAATGAGTCCCCAATGTCAGGGCTTTGTTACAGTCAGAGAAAAGGCTGTGATTGTAACTACGCGAACATGCCATTTTTTGGACACTGTGCTTTCTGGATTTTTGGTAACAATCTTCAAAAATAAAAGGGACCATTAGGAAAATTTCTGTTTGTAACTGTTTTACCATCCATGATAACAGGAAATTTATTTCTATACATGCCAATAAACTTTTTAAAAATAAAAAGTGCAGCTTGTGTTCTTTAATAAAACTGATCATTATTTTGCTAATTAGAAAACTGTTGTATAAAAATAATACCACCACCCCTGTGCAGCTTGGTGGTGCTGTGTTGCCATTTCACAGCTTTAATTCACAGTTCAATCCTGAGCTTGGGGTCTTGTGTTTTTATCTATATATATATATATATATATATATGTGTGTGTGTGTGTGTGTGTGTGTGTATATATATATATATAATGTATGTATGTATGAGTTTCACATTCTCCTAATTTCTCTATGGGTTTCCTCTGCGTTCTCTGGTTTCTTTCCCCCACCCAAAACCATACAGGTGGGTTGATTGGCTGCAGTGAATTTCCCAGAGTGTGAAGTTTTGTGTACATGGTGCTCTGGGATTGCCTGCTGTCCCTTGTAGGCTGAAGTGTCTTACCTTGCACTCAGAACCACCCTACAGTATGTACTGTAAAGATTCCATCCATCCATGCTGTGGCACGCAGCCTCGTTTTCAATTTGACCAAAGGTAAACCAAATTAAATAACAAATCATGATGTTAGTTGACTATATTAATGCAAATTATGCAGGAACTTGACCGATCAGCAAGGCACTTTTTTGATCTGCCATACATCAGTGTACTGCATGGGCTGAGATGGGGTATGGATGCAAATTAGCCTTAATTGGCAATACAAAATATCCCATATCTTTCTTAATATTTATCACAGTGATGATTTTGGTGTCACCAGAACTCTCTGTCCAGGTCCTTAGCAGTGGTACTAGTCTAAAAATGCAAACTTAATCCTTAAAGCAACACAACTAACAATGTTGCTTGTTTTAAATGTAACAATGTAACTTTCAGTCTAACAACTTGACAATCTTTTTTTTTCTTTTCTGACACCTGAAGAATGAACTGAATGGAGAAATGAAATTATATTGTACAGAATTCACTTATGGTAATACATCACTTGGGTGGAGTGATGGCGAAGTAGTTAGCATGTCCGCCTCACAGCAAGAAGGTCCCGGGTTCGAATCCCGGGTTCAACAAGAGCGTTTCAGTGTGGGGTTTGCATGATCTTGCATGGGGTTTGCATGATCTTGCATGGGGTTTGCATGATCTAGGAGATCATGCAAACCCCACACTGAAACACTCTTGTTGAACCCGGGATTCAAACCCGGGAGATCTATGTTTGCATGGGTTTCATTCGGGTGCTCCAGTTTCCTCAGACAATACAAAGGGCAGTGGTGGCTTAGCGTGTTAAGGCGATGGGTTACTGATCCGAAGGTCAGCGGTCCTTCAATCCCGACAATCACCCCTCGAGTAAGGCTCTTAACCCTTCCCATCAGCTGCTCAGTATGAAAATGATAACTAAGTCGCTCTGGATAATGCTGTAAATGTAAATGCACATTAGGATAATCGGCTGTTCTGAGGTGTGAATGGCGGCGTGCGATGGCCCTGCGGTTGACGGGCGAGCTGTCCAGGGGACACCTGCCTTCGTCCAGGGTCGGCTGAGGTAGTCTTCAGCCTCCCTGTGTCCCAAATTGGATTGAGGGGTTCAATGAGTGAATGAATAGTAGTTAAGTGTGAATAGTAAAATAAAATGATGTGCATTGCTGTTTGTCTGAGCAGAGCTGTAGTGATATTTGAATTCAACTTTAAAATAAATGATTTAAAAAAAGTTTATTTATTATTCTCTTTGATGTGTAGAAGCAAAGATAACAGGGTGAGTTATTGGGAGTAAATCTAGATGCAGTGTTGACATGTGTGCACCGCATCAGCGTGTGTTTATATGGGAGTGTGTTTCTCTCAGCGCTGGGCCGAAGTCGACTTTCTGCTCATGCGCAAGACGGTGCGTTCATTATCATCCGGGTTCTTTCAAGAGTGTCTCGGTGAGGAGGCGGGAAATGGCGTCCCAAGAAGCAGTGGGAGAGGTATGTGTCGTTCCGTGACTCATACTGGACAGACGCGTGAAGGACAGAGACTTTTCTAGCGGTCTCCGCCGTCGTGGCTCCTTCCACAGCCACTGCAGGATTGTATTGGTGTGACTCCTGGCATGTAAGTAAATGCGCTAAATGGTGGGGAGTCGAGGCAGCGCTCGCGCTGTCGTGCAGAAAAGCGTAACCGTGCGCCACGGCTGCAGTGTGCTTTCAAATCTCCGCGTCTTCACGCCTTTGCGATGTTCGCGTGAAGCGCAAGACAGCCTGTTTAGCCTCGGCTTGACGTAAAGCTGACGTTTGTCGAGTAAAAACGATTTCGGACGCGGACGCCGGGGTCGTTTGTGTGGCGCCGGCGCGCGAGGTTGAACATGACAAAGCTCTGCGTAGCGCGAGCGGCGCAGCAGCCAGCAATGTCGCGACACAGCTGGAATTTGAACAGCAAAGTAATCGCTAGCCGATTAGCATTAGCACTGGTAGCGTCGCTATTTCAAACACGAGCTCGGAAATTGTATTGTGTGGTAATAACCCCGGCTGTGGGTTTCACGGTGGGCGTCTGAGGAACGGATCGGGGAGTTTATTAACCAGGCGCTTGGTTAAAACGCGCGCGATAAACAAACCGTTGTTTTTGAAACGGTAATGTGGCTAACGCAGGCTAATTACGCTGCTAGCTAACTGCTAACTAGCTCACAGACCATCAAGTCCCTTGCTAACGGTTTTACCAGCTCACATACTTCACCGGAGTTCTTACACACAGCAACCGGGTGGTGCTTTTGGTTTTAAAATAACCCCAGCTGGTCATAGTTGCCCGAATACGTTATTAGCTTTAGCATCATTTAGTCAAGTAGCTCGATGCTAGCCAAGGAGACATGTTTTCACCCCGCCCACTTTGTCCGCTGTTCGAGTCTCAGTCGGTTGTTTATGCTGCTGTTGTGGTTTTTACTTCACTACAGACACATAATGACGGATACAGTGACTTTCTGAGTGTTGAAGGAAAACGCTTCACCGAAACAGTAAGCACTGATATCTAAATATTTACTGTGTGGCCAGAGATTCTGTACAGATTTCCTGAGAAAAGTTGTTAGCGGTTGTTTGCCGCGCTGACGTCACAGGAGAGATTTGCTAATAAATGTGATTTGGGGGGAAATACTGTAGTGTTTGATGGGAGGAAATGTCCTACAAGAAAGTCCTTAAGATCAGGTTTTGCTGTGTCGTTTGAGAAATCATCTGTGGAGACATTAAACTGGACAATTGAACTTTTTCCCCCCCAAATACATTTTAACATCTTGCTTTTAGGTTCACCAGACAGGGTAGAGGAAAATGTCAGAACAGCACATGTATTAGAGGAGATGTGGGGACTAACTGGCAGTAAAGCAGCCTTTGATTAATCCCATGATGTATTACAAGGGACAAAAATATTCTGAAAAAGTCATGGCTACTTTTGGGTCTCGGGTAAGGATTAACTGTTACCCTTGTAACTTTATTACCGCTTCAGTCATCAAAATGAAATTCACGGTGCGTCTTCAATGTGTTGGCTGTCCATCTCTTGTCATGCAGGGTCAAAAATGTTTTCTATGAAGTGTAATCTGTTATAATTCAATGTAAATTTGGTACAGAAAGTGATTTAACAAAAATCAATGGACGAAAAAAAAAATCATAGACAGATTTTTAAGCGATTACTCGTCAGGTTTCATTCATACACCAGTAAACATGGCGGCCCCCAGTAAACACACTGTACCTGATCACGAGGTGGAATGAAGGGAAAGACTCCCAAACTCTACTGTAACATTAAAAATAGGCATATTTTCATCATCAGGTGTTTTTTACTTACATTTATGAAGAAATGCTTTCAGTAGTTTTAACTCTCCTGTTTAAAAAGAGCACCATTCTAGTTTGTTTCAGTCTTGTGCGAGTGCAAAATCGCAATAGGATATAGACATGTTGGTTCAGAGAACACAGGATGCCAGCAAAAATAAGTGTACAGGTATTAAACTAACAATTCAGATATAAACTAATGAATTATAAAAGGCTATAGGCACATTTACATGTAACACACATGACATCTACATATATCAGATAGATGTCTGCTTGTTTACACTGAATGCATGGTATATATGCATCTGTATGTACATACATGCATACGCAAATACACGCATAATATACATTTAAGGCAAGGCACTTCTACAGAACAGTGTTTTTTTCTTCTTCTTCTTCTTCTTTTTTCCTTCCAACGCCACTCCAACCCCAGTTTCCGCAGTACAGTGGCGCCCTCCTGGATGAGGATTTATTATAAATGGAATTTTAAAACACAATATGGCTGATATTTTCTTTTTTTCCAAGGTTGGTTCTGGTCCATTTCAATTGAATAAACATACGAAAATAAAACGGGTCGTTTGAAAAGATATAAAAATATACATTTTAAAAAAAGTTTCGTGTCACACATTGTAGTTTCTGATGTGAAACTTGGGGCCTGGGGTGTCACTGAATTGTTGTGAGGAGTTTGCAGCTTGTGGAATTTTAATGACAGTTCACTGCTTAGCGCAGAGACTTCTGGGAAGGCTGAGCTGGCCCCTTTAAGACATGCTGAGAAGTAGTGGAGACATCAAATGATAAGTTGAAAAAAAATTAAAGTTACTAAATACACTCTGGCTATATGGTGAATTGCAGGGAGATTGGAGCTAATTTTTTTTAATTCGCTGAGTGACTGTTTCTGTTTGTAAAATATTTGCACATATGTGGCGTTTCAGTTTGGTGATCTTCCTGTGTCGCAGTCTTACATGTGACTTTTGGGACAATGAGGCTGAGAGTGCGCAAAGCATCTCAGCAGCCGAGCCCCACCCCACCTGCCCGTGCCACCAAGGCCAAGAGGAAGCACTCCGAAGTGGAGCACACCAGGTCCTCCGGAGGAGCCGCCATGCAGAAGAGTGACACTGGCATCTTCTCCACCATTAAGAGATTCATTAGGGGCAATGCTGTCAAGGTGTGTTGGAAGTGTATCCTCATGACCCCCACCCCCACCCCACCCCCAGCTTATATGCACTTATATGCACTAGACAGTTTTTTTATAATTCACTTTAACTTTATAATTAAAAATCTACCCACTTCCTTCCCATTAGGTGGAGCAGTGTACCCCTGCTAAGAGGAGCCGTGTGGATTGTGACTCGGACAGTAACTTGATCACATCCACCCCACCCACTGGGAACCTGTCCAGAGCTAACCCTAGAACTCGCAGAAAAGGTCCTGCAAATGGAGGTAAGTTGAAGTACTGTGCAGTGTTTCTCGCACAAAGTTTTATCCCTGGAAAAAAAGGAATTTAAAATGAATCAGATCATGGTGTCACTTAAAAAAAATAATAATAATAAATTATTTTTAACAGAAAATTTTTTAAAGGAATTACATAAAATTCTTTGCTTAAAGCGGTCAAGTTAAGCAACTGTCATGACTGGTTAATGGTTAAATTTTAGAGGTTATTTGATAGAAGCATATATATAAAAGAATTTGAAGTAGTGTGGTGTTTTTTTTTTAATAGAAATTAATGCTGACCAAAGCTGTAGAATTTTATGCAGAATAAATATCTATTTCTTTTCTCGAGTCATCTATAAACATTTTTTGTCAATGATTTTTCTTTAAAGAAGCCATATTATCAGTTTGCTAATCGGACCTGTGTAGTTTTTTTTTCTGACCTAATGTGTCCAGCCCTGTAGCTAGTCTCTGATTGGACGAGCTGCCTCAAATTAAGATCTTTACAGTGCAGCGCAATATTACTAATGTGATAAAATTGCTAATGAATTTAATGAAACATTTAATATTCACTTTTAACGTGATTTGATTATGAGAACATTGCACTAAAATAAAAGTTCTATAATGAGAGTTGCCAAGAGTCGGATTTGACTGAAGGGGTAGAATTATTGAATTGAGTCGACGGGGTACTTTGGGTACATCTTCACCCGAGAAGCAGGTGAGAACATGGGGTTGAATCTCTTACGGCTGCTATCGGTTCTACCTCAGGATGTCTGTGGTGATGCTAGTGCCACACTTTGAGACTGCTCCTAATTTTTCTAAACATTGTCTTTGAAGTCATTATTGTAACAGGTTTTTTCATGGACAAAATGTTAAAAAATCAGGCCTGTTGTGGAAATCTTAATGTTTTGGCTTTGATTACAGTGTTCATGTATTGGGATATTCCTTTGAAAATGGATGAAAAAATTGCAACAAAAATTAATGCTTAATGTCATTGAACATGCGATAATCAGATTTCATAGTCTGAGATCTGATAATCTGTTCCAGATGCCACACAAGTTAAAGTTTAGAAAACTTGAGGAGCTTAACTCCAGCCTCTTTTCTTTAGTAAAGTTATCAGCTTTCTCCCCCTTCGTCCTCAATTTGGGTCCGCTAAGTGTTGCTGGGTCCAAGTCAAGACTGCATTCCACCGGTTGATGACTCATGCGCTAGAATATGAGCTGTTACCACTCTTCTCTTCAGACACCATGGCATGTCCGAGCAAACTGGTGAAGCCAAACGGGAAGTTGGAGGTGCAGACTGAAGCCCCCAGTAGTCCACCACGCACCACCCTACTAGGAACCATCTTCTCTCCTGTTTTCAACTTCTTCTCACCAGCCAACAAAAATG
The DNA here is from genome assembly GCA_030014195.1 of Neosilurus mollespiculum. Taxonomy (NCBI): domain Eukaryota; kingdom Metazoa; phylum Chordata; class Actinopteri; order Siluriformes; family Plotosidae; genus Neosilurus; species Neosilurus mollespiculum. The sequence continues at coordinate 12,869,396 of JAQMYF010000007.1, forward strand.
GTAACTGGTCAGCTTTTTCTGCCTCGTAGTGTCATCAGTGTATATTTGCACCTTCGAATCCTTGACTCCTGTTTAGAATAGTGATTTGCATTACAACCAGCAGTTCCTAAGGTAATTCCGTGGGTCTTGTAATCATGAGTTAAATGCTGGTGTTTGAATTTGACTCAGATATTTCTGCTTAAATTTGAGTAGTGGAATTTTTGTGCTCGTAGGACTTTTTTTTACTGCTTTTAACAGGTCACTTGCTGTGTACTTTTAATCAAGATTTTCGTTTGTGCCATTAAAAAAAAAAAAAGTTGGTTAGTGGTGGAGTTATGAGTTGTTGATTGACATTCCTTTTAAAATGAAGATTTAAGTCTCTGTTTCTAAAAACATTTGTCTTGTTTGTTTTTGGTGCAGAATATATTTGAGAGAGAAAAAATGTTTGAATTAAATGGTTTTATTAATCATCATTGTTGGCATTTGTGAGTACATGTGCCCAACCATATTGTGGAATCATATGTACATGGAATGGTTCACCTGCTATAATTGACTTTTAAACGATTAGTTCTACGCTGATCTTTTTCCAAAACCTATCACCCGTATCCATGCAGGCAGATTTAAAGACAAACAATATGCTCAGTGATGTTTGTGTCAGATTCCATAAATATAATTTTTTACAAAACTTTTATCATAATGTGTGTATGTGTATAAATCTACATTTAAAAGTTGTAAGTTTTGAGAAAACACCTACATGTTAATTGGCATATGGCCGCACTAAAGTGTAAATTTGGTAGTGATGTAGCACATGCTTAGCTCTGTGCCTTTTTTACCTTAGTTTCAGTGACCATATTGTTGATTGTCACAAAATTTTTAAGAAATTGTAATATAATCACCAAAGCATGGAAGAATATATCAAATAACAAAATTCAGCTGTACATGTATGAACCAAGTTTAAGATTAAGTTTACCATTGCACCATATTCACAATCTTGGTTGTTGACCAGGTTCACTGTCTCATTTTCATGAAACTATGCAGAGAAATTGTTGAATTAATAAAAATCCACAGCTTGGTTATGAGCTCATTTAGTATTAGGATCAGTGAGTGCTTGTTTTATTATTATTTACCTTATTTTTCTTTTATTCCACAGCTTAATAATCTTTCTGTTCTCCTTTAGCCACGTCAGGCTCAGACTCTCCGGGGCAGGCGGTCGAGGCAGAGGAGATTGTGAAGCAGCTGGATATGGAGCAGCTGGAGGAGACCCCTACTAGCACTACCACTGACAGTAGCAGAGACCTCACATTTGACCCAGCACTAAGTACAAGACCTCTGCTGCCTACAGATGCAGTTGAGGAGGAGGGGGAGATTGTCACTGAGGCAGACATGCCACCTTTGACAGGTGAAATAAGAAAATTATCCTCCTTTAAAAAAACAAACAAACAGTGTAATCAGTGGAATGACCATGTTTAATTTTTGACTAGAAAATAAAGTAGATATTTTCCATTTTTTCTTTTCTGCTAGTTGTTGGATCCAACAACAATTACCCTGATGCTCCAACATCACCCCCTGCAGAGGGGACATATGAAGAAGACTGGGAGGTGTTTGATCCGTGAGTGGAAAAATAATCAATCACTGACGGATTTTAGTGGCCTCTCCATTGCCCACTGTGTTTATGTGTCTAAATTCTGTGCCCCCTGTAGCTATTTCTTCATTAAGCATGTTCCACCATTGACTGAGGAGCAGCTTACCCGTAAGCCAGCACTTCCACTGAAGACCAGGAGTACACCAGAGTTCTCTCTCGTCCTTGATCTGGTGGGTTTAAATTAAATAGATCAGTGGATAGGCGAATCTTTTTTTTTTTCTACTTTCCTGTTTTTGGTTTTTGTTACAGAAAACATTTCCCCTTATAAAAATATTGCTAACTAAACCACTGAAAAATTTCTGAATGCTTTTGGTTTTGCAGTTATTCAGTTTACTGTAGTTCCCCAAGTTCCTCTTATCAGTATCTGATAGAAGAACCACTTCCTGTGTTTAAAATGATAAAGTAATATTAATGTCATTCCAAATAGTGCAGTCAATTTTTAAAATCTTTTAATAATGCCTTTTAAACCTAGTTTATTATTTAGCCATATAAAATATTACTGTTGCTGTCAGAAGCTGTTGTCTTCCCTGTGAAAGGAAATTTGCACTGTTTTCTTTATTAATATTTATTTTATTCTTTAAAGTAGCAATTTACGACATAGCTTTTACTCTGTTGAACTGCATTTAAAATTAGCCTGTGTCATAGAACTGAACAGGGATCTCCTGCATCCTACAAAATGGACTCGTCTGTTGCTGGCCAATGGTTTATACAGTGTAATTGCAGAGTCCTTGTAAATGTAGGAAATGAACATGCTAAATCAAGCAAGGAATGGTTTTGAGTTTGGATTGACAGTCATAGTGCTGTTTGTTGATGCAGTATTTTTGTATTTTAGGATGAGACATTGGTCCACTGCAGCCTGAATGAGCTGGAGGATGCAGCACTGACCTTTCCTGTGCTTTTTCAGGATGTCATATACCAGGTAAAATTGTGCAGGTATCACTAGGAGATGGTGGACCATGGGTCAGTTGGGAGAAGCTGTTGATGATGGAAGCGTCATGTGTGTTAATCAAATATTAAATTGGGTGAATACCTTTGTGAGGCACTGTAGTGTTCCTTAGTCTGATCTTAGACCCGTTGCTTTTTAATGATGCACAAAGAAATACTGTGTTTATTGCAATACAAGGACAAGAACATCTTCACTGAAGACCTTTTTTTTTTTTTTTTTTTTAAAGGTATATGTACGGTTGCGGCCATTCTTTAGAGAGTTCCTGGAACGCATGTCCCAAATTTACGAGGTAATGCTCTGCATATGTATCCATGTGCCCTTATTACCCTGCTGAAATGCTTTACAGTTACCAAATAAATAAAATCTTTACAGGAGAACGAGCTGGTTAGCAGGAAGCTAGCTAGGAAGCTAGCTAGGTAACTAACTCTGAATCTAACTCTCAAATACTTCAAGTTCATCTTTTCTATTTTATATGAATAGCTAGTTACCCTGGAGCTAGGTGGTTAGCTGAAGGCCTGTTCCTTTAGCAGTCTAAGTCCCATTTGATGGAAAAGAAAAGGTCAAATTCTTAAAAACAAAAAAAAAATTTACTAGGAAAAGCTTAAATTCTAATTTCTGTTTATATTTAGAGAAATCTTGCTAGCTGAAGGCCCGTTATTTGTTAAAATCATATTTGGTGGGGGAAAAAAACAAATAAGTCTTAAAAATTTGCTCTGTTTTTCCTGGAATATGAAGATTCGTGAAACATTTTGCTCTTAACTGTATTACCAGTGGTGGCCTATATGAATTTATAAAAAGATAAATGTATTGACTGCCAAATGATATGTGTCTTTCACAGATTATCCTTTTTACTGCTTCCAAAAAAGTGTATGCTGACAAGCTGTTGAACATTCTGGATCCCAAGAAACAGCTGGTTCGGTCAGTTACCTTTGCACGTATTGTCTTCCCTTCTTTCCCTACTGGTTTATAAGACTCTGGGTGTTCATCTGTCATTTTTGTCTTTCTTAATGAAGTTCCTGGTGTATCATAAAGTAATCACTTATCCCTTTTGTATTCAGGCATAGATTGTTTCGTGAGCATTGTGTATGTGTTCAAGGGAACTACATCAAAGACCTTAACATACTTGGGAGAGATCTGTCTAAAACTATAATCATTGACAACTCGCCTCAAGCCTTTGCATACCAGGTTGGTCTGCTTGCGTGTGTGTGTGTGTGTGTGTGTGTGTGTGTGTGTGTGTGTGTGTGTGTGTGAGAATCTGACACTCAGATTGTGTCTCCTCTTTGCAGCTGTCCAATGGCATCCCCATTGAGAGTTGGTTTGTGGACAAGAATGACAATGAGCTACTAAAGCTGGTCCCGTTCTTGGAGAAGCTGGTGGAATTGGTATGTGGATGTGCATGCTTAAAGAGATTCCTCTTTCTGTTTTGTAATATGTTCCGATGTGGGGGCACAAATGTATTAATTAAATTCTTTGTTTTTAACATTAATCTAGGGTGCTGTTTATCACTTCTGATTGGATCGGTTCAAGATTTGTGTTTTATACTTTCTCCTGCAGAATGAAGACGTTCGGCCACACATAAGAGAGAAGTTCCGCTTGCACGACCTCTTACCCCCGGATTGAGGCGTACGATGCCTGCTGATCCATCTGACTGTTTTAGTAAATTGGATTTTTCAAAAGGGGGGGACAGAAGTGTACACAGCTATGAACTCTAATGAGGATTTCAACTACCGTTTTACTTTTGCTGACTTTGTTTTATGTGGAAATGGGGTGGGTTGTCAACAATTTTAAAGGAATGAATTTCGAGTATGCATACATTTTATATAAACACGTAAATCTAATTATAATTGAAGGAAAGAACAAAATTCGTCAGCTCTGACTGCCTAGCCACTCTACAGATATTTGTAAGGCTTGGCAATGGAGGAGACTCAAAGCGAGTTGCTGTTCCCTTTTTGCTAATTTGGACTACATATAAAGTGCTGTGGAGAAGAGGACTGATGTCACTCCTTTTGGTGCTCAGGGGGACACTCTGCCCTCACTAGCCATCGACCTTTCGACCAGAATGGCCAGTTAATTATGGTTTCATAAACATATAAATATATACATATTCAGTTGTGTGTATATGTATATATAACATTTGTACATATGTATTTTCCTGTCAGGTTTGTAAAACGTTCCTTTTGCTCTTGAGTTCAACATGCATTCCTTTTAGTTGGAAGGCTTGTTTGATAGATATGCTGACTTTTTATGAATTTTTTTTCTATAGGTTTGAAGTTTTATTTTTAAATGGCTTCTCTTCTGATTTGTTTTATAAATGCTTATAGACTGGTTAAAAAAAAACAAATGAAAGAAAAAAAGCAAACACATCCAGTCATCTGTAAGATGCGTAGCATAATGATGGGAGGTGGGGTGGGTGGGTGGGTGTCCTAATGTAAATCATGAAACTGTCTTTACTGCCTCTTGTGTATTATTCGCAGATATTATGACCGATGAATCAAGGCATTTGGTTTATGACCGCTTTCAATTCGTATGTTCTTTGGGGAGTTTTAATGTTTTTATCCAATTGTTAGTTTGTTTTATATGCCAAGTATAGGTAAAATGTAAAATACTCTATGTGCTTTTTGATTGCTTTTTCTGTGAAAATAATGCCTGGTCTCTTTAAAGAAATGTCTGGTAATTGTAGCACCAGCACATGGTCTAGCCCAGGGGTCACCAACCTTTTTGAAACTGAGAGCTCCTTCATGGGTACTGAGTCATAGGAAGAGCTACCAGTTTGATAGGCTCTCCTGAAATTACACATTTGCTCAGTTTGCCTTTAGTTATACATTATCAATAATGATTAATGATACACATCTATGTGAAGACACTGATCACGTTAATGATTTCTCAATGAATTATCAACGATAAAAATCAAAAATTAATTTTAGACACAGCTCACTAGTGAGTTGTGCTATTTTTACAACAGGCCTGCGGGCGACTTATGTGGTCCATGGGGGCGACCTGGTGCCCGCGGGCACCGTGTTGGTGACCCCTGGTCTAGCCTGATCGCTGCACATGCGTCATATTCAGTGTTTTTCTCTAGTCAATTCAATCTTGCTTTTAAACTCAGTCCACTGTTTTAGGAATCATGTACAATTCTACCTCTCTTGGAAGGGTAGACCCTGCATTTCATTCAGTGTTACCCCAATGTTTTTTTTTCTATGGACATTAATACATTATTTTTATGTACCAGCATGACTGAAATGGCTGTTTTATTATTATTATTATTATTATTATTAACATTAGCTGTTTTTAAACTTTCCATTGCAGTGTTGGATAAGGGCATCACTGGGTTTTTTGTTTGTTTGTTTGTTCTCTCAATTATTTATTTATTTATTTTAAACTCCTAAAATGAATGTAGCTTACGGAGAACTTGTTTCAGACTTGCTTTGTAAATTTGAGTGTTATATTTGTTTATTTATTTAAATCCTCATCTTCCTTGTTTGAACCCATTTTCATACTATTCATGGCATTCGGCAGACACCCTTAGCCAGAGCGTCTCACTTCTTATCTCATTTGTACAACCGAACAATTGAGGGCTAAGGGCATTGCTCAAGGGCCCAGCAGTGGCAGCTTGATGTCAGTGGTACTTGAACCCCTGACCTTCTGATCAGTAATCCAGAGCCTTAACCACTGAGCCGCCACGTTCCAATATATATTTTTATAGAGAGATTGATAGAGAAAATTCAGGAGTATCTAACTTACCATAAAATTGTGAGTAAGTTAGTAAAATACATCTGGGTTCAAGGGTCTAGGTTTAGTGGAGTGCGAGATTGCATATTTTGACATGGATAGTCAGTGTGAGGTGAGCAGTAACCTCATTTCTCGAACTACTATGCTTGAACACCTGTTGATGAAATCAAGGGTACAGCTGCATTTAATTTGCATGAATGCCCAGTTTGAATGTTTAGCGATAATATCTACCGCTGCTAAGGGGGCTGTTTTCATTTGCAGGGGTTAATTTCTTTATCTGTCCTGTCTGCAGTTTTTGAGAGATGCAGCTGAGATTTTTATGATGGGTAGGTGGACACTCGAAGATGTGAAGATATTAAATTTTTAGTAAGAATCCACATAATGATGTCATCACACAAAACAAGTCCTTTCTCATATAATGGGTGAAGGAGAAAAAAATGGAGTGAACTTGTGTATGTTCAGGACCAAAAGCTTTGCTGTCAGACCAAGTTGTACCCGCACCTGATCCGGACTGCATTTGGCAACACTTAAAATTTAAAATGGGGAATTATTGTTATTATTTTTTTCTTTTAATGAGGGGTAGTACAGCAGGGGGTGCTGTGTACTTAATTTTTATGGCTTGGTAGAAGTTTGCATGCTCAAGAGTGCTCTTGTTGGCAAATGTGGTTCACTAATAAAAGTGTAGATAACATTTTTAAGCAAAAAAGAGCACAGTATTGCCTTGGGCACTCCGAACATAGTGTTAAATGACAACTGTGACATTTTGACAGAGAAGTTATTACAGTTGTGTAATAAATGTAAAAACTGTCGAGTTTACATGTTGTTCTAAAATTAAGATCCGTGATACAGAGCTTCATCGGGTAGTGTTGTCCCCTCATAGCCCTGGGCTCTTTGTTTGATCATGAGTTTGTTGTATTTTTCTTCTGTGTCAATTTCCTCCTTTCTCAAGACATTCCCCAGAAATATTGCTAATTAATAAACACCAATGCATGTGTTTAGAAATAGGGTTCAGTTATTTGACAGTAAAGTGTTATTGGTTTTACATCCCATATTGACATTTGAAGAAACAGTTATTGATTGAGTCCAGCTAGTTATTGAGCATTTGGCTAAAAAAAAAAAAAAAGTCAATGCTTCACTTTTGATGCATCAAAAAGACTTTTCATGATTACATCTCCATATCTGCCTCACAGCAAAAAAGTCATGGGCTTGGGAAGGCATTTTGGTGTGGAGTATGCACGTTCTACCTGTGTTCTTCCAGGTTTTTCTCTGGGTACTCTGGCTTCCTTTCACAGTTCGAAGACATAAACGTTAGGCTAATTACCTGTTCCAAATATTCCCTAGGTGTGAGTGTGAATGGTTGGATGCGTGTGTTGCCTTGTGATGGACTGGTAGGTCAGCTGGGATGTGCTCGACTCTCCCTGTGCCCAAATAAGGTTCAGTGGTTCAGCATTTCGAATATAAAAGCCCCTTCATTCTAAAACACACATTTTTTTTTACAGTCTCTGAAATTGCCACATTTGTCTTGGTCACTTAACTGGTTGGTCTTTGGATCTACTTGAAGCAGGTAGCATTATTGCTTCACAGCTCCAGGGTCATCTGTTTGGTCCTGAGCTCAGGATACTGTCTGTCTGGACTTTCCGTGCATGGTCCACCTGTGTTCATTCAAGAGAAAAACCCCCACAGGTTTCCAACCACAGTCCTTTGGTACCACAGGGTGTGCACACCATTTTTGTGGGTAGACCACATTTATGAAACTCACAACTAACAAAGGTCACATTATGTCTCAAAAATAACAGTACCAATCTTTTCTTTGTCACTGGGGTTTTATCATCAAGGGTGTGTGTTTTAAGCTTTGATCTTAACTTCTGGAGAACTGCATTTTTGGGTACCGTTAGCTTCTAGAACAGTGTGGTCTCTATGATCCATTTATTTACCTCATAAATTTACAGTATAATGGTTTAAGGGGAAAGTACAGAATACGGACTTGTTGGTAAAGGACAAGTACAATCAATCTGGTACCTTTAATTTTGTTTTCCTTATTTATTCAGTTACACATTCAGCCAATCATACGGCAGCAATTGGATTACTGGGCATGTCTATGAGTATCCATTTCTATTAATGTAGCCAGTGTTTTATGTACCTATTAGCTTTTCAACAAAAATGTATTCTATTTTAGACGGTACAGTCCCCTCACAGCAAGAAAGGTCTGAGTTGGAATCTGGGAAGTTTGCATGGTTTCTTTGTGCTTGTGTGGGTTTCCTCCAGGTACTCTGGACTCTACAGTCCAAAGACATCCACATAAGGGCAACTGACTACTTTGAATTGCCCATAGATGTGAATGTCTGTTTGTCTCTTTGATAGTCCTGCAATGGACTGGTGACCTGTTCAGAATATACCTTGCCTCAGCTTAGGTTGCCTCCAGCTTCCCCATGGCCTTGACAGGTAAGTGGTATAGATAAATAATGGATGTATTATATTTTAAAATAGACATATTATTTTATGTCATATTTGTGTTTTTTTTTTTTTCTATAAAAAGTACCAGTAATAGCAGTAACTTTTATTCAGACAATTTAAATATTACTGAAATATTGAACCATGAATAAAAGTGGAAGTTTATTTACAAGAGCAATGGTCCCATTTAACCCCTTCAGACCTGTTATTTTTAACTGAGCAAAAGGATTAAGTGGTTTGGCGAATGAATCAAATACACACTATTTTTACTCTTCTTTCTTAAAAATTGGGGGGGGGGACACATTTTTGCCAGGTCATGTTTTTATTAGAATTTTAACATGTCCATTACAATGGGTGCCATGACTAGATGAGCATAAAGTGTCATGAAAGCTTGAGAAAAGAATATTTTTTAACATAATAGTCATCTAACAAATAATCATCTCAGTCTCTTACTCATTTTGCCAAACTGATGTATGATTTCATGTGGCCCGTAAGAGCTTTTAAAGAATATGATTATCGTACATTCTTTGCATTATCCATTACCATGAATCCTGATTCATCATCCTTCCACTAGGTGACGGCAGCCTATTTAAAGTAAACAGCTAGTCATGATCAGAGTTCATGACTCAAGAAAGATTGCATGCTAGCTCGTCACTGTTAAGAGCTGTCAGAAAATGCAAGTGAAAAGAGGACAAAAGCATAAACGAGTCATTTTGCCATGCAGATTTCATGGTTGCCCTTTTAGAATAGCAGTGCAGTGAATATTCATCCCTTGATCACCGTAAAATCTAGTGTTTGACACCCCTCACCCAAACATTTGGAAATGGATGTCTGCTAGTGTCCCTGCATGTTTGTATACGACTGTGTGCAGGTCTGAACATGCACATTACCTTGATATACTGTATGTATGATTGTAGATAAATACCCTGTCATTGTGACTAACCATATAACAACTAATTAGATGGGACGGTCACATGACCCAAGAGACTAGGAACAACTCCATCTGTTGGACTATAACATACTATAATAAATGGATCAGGGTCCCCGAGGAGGTTTCATACCCCAATTCCTCAGAACGCACAAGAAATGGAGAAGGAGTTGCTAAGAGGTGAAGCACCATTTGGAACCATGACTCCTATAAGCCAAGGCAGTAAATCAGAACAGAGCACCCCACCAGAACAAGTGTTGGAAGATATGAAGGGTTATAGTAAGGATATGCACCATGAATGGTGCCCATTACCAGAAATGTGCATCAGTGACCCCCGTGAGCCCCGACAACAGTTCCAGACGTTGGTGACACAGTACAAAATCACATCCAGATATACTGGACAACTGTCCCATTCACGTTCCTGCCAGTCACCACGCACAGAGAATCATGAGCAAAAGAGGCACCACCCATCACAGGCCTGTGTGTGACATGGTGTATCATGATGACTGCAGAGAACCATACCACTTCTCTCCTGACCTTAGTAATGAGCTGAAAGAGGACGAGCTAATACAGAAGAAGACCCCTCCTCAGACAACCCTCCATGCAATCCGATGTGGCCAAAGAACCCAGCCACAGCCTTTCTGTACACCACATTAACAAATTTGCAGAAATATGAAGAAAAAAGAGAGAAGTCCCCCTCGTTGCCGCAACTTTTACTGATCTGTCACCTTCTCGAAAGCTTACATGTGGAGAAATCAAGCCGACCATCCCACCCTTTAGAATTTTCAAGGATGAAGGTTGCACAGGACAACATCCTCCCAAATTACATCACAGAGTGCTACAAGTTTCAGATCTTCAAAAACTACCTCAAATGTGAAGAAGCCTCGCTTGTGGCAGTTTCTTATAACAAATCCAGGCAACCATACACTGACACAATGCTGGGTCTCACTAACATATATTGTTATATGTTCAGCCTCACAAATTGGCTGTAGGACATATTGCAGAGTTAATGGACGGCTCTGGTACAACTGCAAGGCTTTGATTTAATAAAGGGTTTCTTTATTTCAAGGAAATTTTTTTAGAGTTGAGTACTTATAATGCAATAAACAAAGTAAGATCCCACAATAAGAAAGCAGACAGGAGTAACTAGAAGTAACTACTATGAGAACACAGTGGTATGTTGTCACAGTAAAGAAACAGAATAATACATTTCGCTTTGCACAGTGACACTAAATAGTTGAGTTTTAGCTAATATCTCCCAACACTAGAGGCCTGTGCTATAAAGCGGGATTGGAGGCTTAGCCAGGTAAAATCAGGAATAATGTTGTGATGTCAGGAGTAACTTCTGGATTAAATGGAGCTTCAGAATCTTTATCAGCACTGCCCATTTTCCTAGTGACCCTAGGATAGTAGTGTATGTTATTTAACTTAAAACTTAACCGTTACATAAACTTAATAAAATAGTATTTGAAACACACAAAGTAAAATTATATATAATAGTATATATTCTATAAAATATAGCTGCAAGCGTTGATTCCTGGGGTCCAAGAGAAGACACTCATGAAGAGTGCGAGTAATAATGAACAGGATTTTGAATTGATGGTGATGCAGTGGTGATGATGTCAGAGAGTGGTTGAAATCTATAAAGATGTCACAGAGAGGGTTTTTGTGGAAGAGAAATAATGAAGAGGAGAAAAAGGGTTTTTTGAAAAAGGGTGAAGGAGAAGTGATGATATAGTGGAAGAGGAGGGATGATGGAGAAGAAAAGAAATGATGGTGACTTGGAGATGATGATGTCACGGGGTTGTTCGGAATCTTTGCATATGTCACAAGGTTTTTGTAATAGGCATTTTTCAAATGGCAAAATAATAAATGTAGGTTTTAAAAATATATATATATTGATGTCACAGTGAATGATATTGGCTCATGTGCACACTAATTAGGAAATTAGGCAATTTCACTGTCTTGTGGTGTGCCTCTTTTTACATGAACGAGCACAGACTCCAATTCAATTTCCAGACTTCTTAATCCCCTTCATAGAGCAAGTTAACCCCAGTATAAGAAGTTATGGTTTGTTTACTCTAACTTCACTCAATAACCCTGAGTTAACCCTCGCTCGGTAAGTTAAACTCACTTTGTAACATGACTTGATATCCATTGAGATGGACATTAAACCTTTAAAAACCCTGTATTCAACAGTTATGAAATATATTTAAATTACCGTTACTTATTATCACTTAAAATGGTTAGAACTGTACTGAGTGCATATTATAATCATAAACACCTATTTATAATTATGAGGGAAAAGAGGTGCTTCCTCCTCCTCTTCCTCCTGTCAAGATTCCGAGCCATGCTTGTCTCCTCTGATGTCTAAAGCTCTCTCGGGCCCCATTACAGGTCTTGACTTCACAGCGATTGGATAATTAAGAAAAACAAATTATAAACATTGCATTAGTTATATGATAAAATCACACATTTTTATGTGTTTGAACCCAAAAATATGTCATGTGCGTTCCAGTGGACGCAGGGTATGCAGAGGTTAATCATCATCATCAGGTGCCATCCACTTGAAGTGCATCCATTCTATTTCTATTAGATTGATTTCTCTCATCCATTCTTTGATGTGCTTCCTCTAAATAATTCTAGATCTCCTCTGTCCTCTTTTCCCGTCAACCTACCTTTCACTGATAATGATTGGGTCGAGTTTGTTCTCACAAGCGTCCGAAATAGTGACATATGCTTTCCTTTGTTGATGATATTTTGTCATCTAGCTTTCAAACTTCTTTATTGGTTAATGACAAGCAAGAAGGTCCTGGGTTCGAGTCTCGGCCTTGGGTGTGTCACAGTGGAGTTTGCATGCTCTCACGGTGCTTGGTTTGGTTTCCTCCGGGCACTCCGGTTTCCTCCCACATTTCAAAACAAGCACAGTACGCTAATTGGCTGTTCCAAGAGGATAAAACGGTTCAGAAAATGAATGAATGAATGAATGAATAGTTAAGCAGCGGATAAACCACACTAGTCTCCAGCCCAACAGGTGGCAGCAGAGCACCAGGGCAGCTTAACTCTTGTCTCTAAGAACGACAGAGAAAGAAGAGGAGGCCTGTTTAATTTTTACATATATGTTTTTTTTTCCAACTCCTGACTGTAAATTACAGGCTAATCATTGAGAGACAGATTGGATCAGATTGACCGTGTAAGCGGCTTGATGTCTAAAGATAGTCGGCACGATGGTCGTCGGCGCGGCGGCGCTCAGCACCGGGCCGGACAGAGAGCGGCTCAGAGCGGGGACGCCAGAGAGAGATCCGGGAGTAACAGCTCCGGCTCGTCACACGGAGGAGGGAAAGGCAGGAGCAGTTCCATCAACGTTGCTCTAATGGTAACTAGCATCACTTCTCTTCTTGGCTGCTGTTTGGATAAAGAACAAAACGTTCAAACGTTGGAATTAATCCACTAGGATTTTGAGGTTAATGTCTGTACGGTTGAAAAGAAGAGATTTGAGTTTATTCTGGGGATCACAGGGTGAACCTGCCAGGGTGTGTGTGTGTGTGTGTGTGTGTGTGTTCAGCTTTATTCTCTTCCCATTCACTAGCTTTGTAATTATATTGGGTTTGCATAAATGCAGTTTGTGGTCATTTTCTACAATGATTGAGTCACAGGACTGCTGGAGGATCCACTAGTTATTTATCAGGTACATCTGAGGGGCTGGTGCACAAAACCAAGATAAGGGATTATTATTTTTTTTTTTTTCTGAATTTATCCTGGACTTGCTTGTACAAACGCAGATTAAATGAAACTCAGACATGTTAGGGTGGAGATTTATTCTTTGCAGCCAGCCTGCAAGAGAGAAGGTTAAGAGTCAGGTTAAAATTATACTTATTTATAAATATTTTCTGATCTTCTGTAGCCTGAACAGAAATAACTCAAAGGCACAACAATAAGTTCACTCAACCACTCACTCACTCAACCACTCAAACATTCAGTCACTCACTCACCCACTCATTCACACTAACTCACTCCCTCAACCAACCACTCACTCCCTCAACCTACCACTCACTCTCTCAACCAACCACTCACTCCCTCAACCAACCACTCACTCCCTCAACCAACCAACCACTCACTCCCTCAACCAACCACTCACTCCCTCAACCAACCACTC